>OX387247.1:4681082-4683582 GCA_947562095.1 Branchellion lobata | reverse complement strand
GAAAAAGATAAAATAATATTTTTAAATTTTTTTAAATTTTTAAAAGCATCAAATCAACCTACCTGTGATGATTTTTTGTGCACTTTGACGAATTGAGTCTTCGTTCCAAAATACTCATTGATTTTGCATCTGAAATATTGTTCGACTTTTTAATTCTGACAAAATTATATTGAAAATAATAAAAAATTCACAAAATTTTATTTAAATTATTCAAAATTTTCATTAAATTATATTGAAAACAATAAAATGTTTAAAAAATTTTATTTAAAATATTTAAAATTTTTATTAAATTATATTGAATATAATTAAAATTTTTACAAAACTTTAGTTGAATTATTTTAACTTTTTATTAAATTATATTGAAAATAATTAAATTTCTAGACAACTTTTATTGAAAATATGTAGTTTCAGTTTTTGCGAAAGCGTGTATGGCGTTATTTTAATCTAGTTCATTTTTTGTTTCAAAATATTCTTATCTATTTGAAATTCAAGGTTTAAAATATTAGTTATAAATAAGTTAATTTATCCAAGATTCATAGTGTTTGCTGATTGCGAAGATTTTAAAAATATTTTTAAAAAGCTGCCAAATCTGTCTTTTTCTCGTTTGAAATACAGACATCGCCGTGAAATCGTCAACCAACACCTACATAAATACTGTTTGCCAAATTACTCAACAAGAAAATGAACAAGTGTTGAAAAAAACATATTGTTATTTAGACGGACTTGCTTGTAAATTTCAGAAATGGCTAAAAAGAAAGATATTGCTGTGAATTCTTCAACTAATCGGCTACAAGAATACCGTTTGCCAACTTTAAAAACAAGAAAGTGAGCGGATGTTGAAAGCATTGCAAGAAATTGAGGTATCCAGACAGACTTTTTTGTGAATATGAGAAATGACTGAAGAGGAAAATAGAAGAAAGAAGAAATAACTTGCAATAACTCTCCAATAGTTACATTATGTGGTTTCAAAATATGATTCAATTCTGAACTTTTGAGACTCATTAATTTAATTTAATAGTCAATTCTGCTTTTGAATTTCTTAGAATCTTTCAACATTCCAGTTTTGGTTAATTTGATGAAATTTTTCAATAGTCATTCCATATAAACTATAAATCCTTTCTAAATTCTTGAGACTCATAACTTTGATTCTATAATCAGTTTTTGATCTCTTGCAACAGACACTTGACAGTTTTTATTACATTCAGTTTCTGTCGATTAAGTTCTTTTTTTCATTTTACATTCAGTTTCTGTCGATTAAGTTCTTTTTTTCATTTTGATTGTTCGCCATGTTCTGTGCATTTTCCAGCGTTTGTCTGGTTTTGATTCAATAAAGACTAAAAAAAAGTCCCATGTTGAAGGAAATGTTACAGAAACTATGAAATAATCAAAATTTGATAACAGCTAAACTAACAAAAACTGATGACCATTAGAGATGCATTAGAGGTGCATTAGAGATGCATTAGAGTTGCGTTAGAGATGCATTGTAGATGCATTAGAGATGCATTGGAGATGCATTAGAGATGCATTAGAGATGCATTAGAGATGCATTAGAGATGCATTGGAGATGCATTGTAGATGCATTAGAGATGCATTAGAGGTGCATTAGAGCTGCATTAGAGATGCATTGTAGATGCATTTGAGATGCATTTGAGATGCATTAGAGCTGCATTGTAGATGCATTAGAAATGCATTGTAGATGCATTGTAGATGCATTAGAAATGCAATGTAGATACAGATCATGAAGCCTTAAAAATTTATTATCGAATCGTTAATACAAACATCAATGTTCGCCATGTTCTGCAGCATTTCAGTGGCTGACTGCATTCAAAGAAATTTAATCAGATAAAATTACGACTATGAAAAACTAACGGTGATGGAAAAATGGACTTTGTTACCAATTTTATGTGTGGTACCATGAAAAATAAAAATGAATGGTTTATTAGAATAACATTATAATAAAATATCTTAAATTGTTTCAATATAGCTGTTAGCCCTTTTTATTTCATTAAAAGTTTTTTTCTATTCACATATTTTGTTCTCTGAAGACGCAAATTCATTGCAAACAAGTAATTAGCCTGCCACCTAGCGTTTGAAATAAGCTGAGTAGATATTCAAAGTATTCTTGATTCACCAGAGTTCAACAATGATAATATGCTATTAAATTGAAATTGTATCAAATTATAAAAACAGTGAAATATTTTAGTTTTTTCAATTTCAGCTGAATATGTTTAAAATTTAATCTAAATTCAGCAAAATATTTGCTAATAAAACTAATTACTGTAAAAAAGGATTTGATTTCTAAAGCAGGAAAGAGCAACATAAACAATAGACTGGTTAGTTAATTATGATATAACGGCTGACACTTCCATACAAGCCTCTCCAGTCTTTTTACTACTGCATTATTATATCCAAATAATAAAAACAGGGGTGCAGAGAAGGAGCATTTTCAGACTTGGCGTGGTTCACAAAACATACGGAACAGCATCAACCTTCAAGTGTG
>OX387247.1:4503582-4671082 GCA_947562095.1 Branchellion lobata | reverse complement strand
TACGAGAACAGAATGTTATCAGTCATAAAAGTCAGCATTGAACTCACAACAAACGGCAAGAAAAAAAGTAAGAATAAAGGTTTAAATTAAAAATGATGAACAATGAGTGTTATGAGCTTAATGAGTATTGAGAAGACGAGAAAGGAATGTTTTGTCTTGGAAGGAAGAGTAAATTGTTTTGGTGTATTTGTGCGATCGTCTTCGCATATCACGGGATGTATACTTGACAGGTGGGAGGATCTGATGGAGTACATGGTGTGGGTTATTGGTAACTCTTGAGAACAAGCGTTCATCAAAAGATGCAAATGTTACTTTTATTAAGAAAGTTAGAGGGAAGGTAGTTAAACTTTTTGTATGTATGAAAACTGCTCCAGCCTTTTGTATGTAAGAAGAATGCTTCAAACAGTCTATTGTATGTATGAAGAATGCTTCAGGCACTCAGTTGTTTCGCGTACCTTTTGCACGTGTCATCTTTTTCAGACACCTTTCGTAACTTCACGCATGTGATTCAGGTGCTTCAAACCCCTTCATTGCATTCAAAGCGTCTCTATGGCGTTTTAAATTCCAACCGATGAGCCACTCACTCCACGTGGTGTCGCATGCAACTCAATAACGCAGTTTGTGACAAATAAAATGTGACCAACCTTGACTTCTTGCCTTTCTCCTTTGTTTTCTTCCAGTCTTCACTCACTTGGCACGCTCCAGCCCTCATGTACTCTCTGAGAAGGCGTACACAAGCATACATACACCTAATCTTCTTTCTTCGGACTTCTGGCTAACTTTCATACCTTTAACAGGACTTAAAAGTTTACACTGTACTTTGACCTCAGGGCTTGGAATATGGGGTTAGAGTGGAAATTTTTAGGGGTAATATTCATTTATAAATTACAAACATAATTGATTTTTTCAATTTCCTTTTTTCCAATTTTTTCATACCTTTAACAGGACTTTAATGTTGACACTAACCCTTACTCTAACCCTAAGTGTTGGTTCATTATAACTGGATGAATTGGTTATAGAAGCACTAAAGGCGCGCTAAAAATGTTTCGATTCAATAAGATTAGACTAAATTATATGTTGACCCAATTAACAGTCAAAACCCATTTTGACCTGAATTCAGAATGACGATATGTAGAACAGGTTTTGGAGCGTGAAATATACTTGGTCATAAGACCACGGTCACCAGCCGTTCATTTCTTCCGGAACTTAGAGGATATAAAATTCAAAAAATTGTCATATGTCAAAACAGTGATGGCTTATTTTACTGTTCATTTTGATTTTTTAGTCATCAATCTATGGTTAAAGGTAAATTTGTTGAAGTTTATCAAATTGGTTCAATAGTCAATTTTGCATTCAATGTCATTTATTATCAGACCAATAATTAAAATATTTTTTTATAATTACCTCTCTACCAACAAAAGGTGAGCCTTATCTTTTTTTTATTTAAAAAAGTTTGAAAAATTGGCTTATCTGCAGTTTTTTTCTTTTTTTAAAGCTCTCTATCGGCTCAGTCGGGATTCCGTCCCTTCCATAGCACTGAAACCTTCCTTTTATGAATCTATTGTAGTTCCATACTTTTCTTTGACAAATGTAACATCTACCTCCTTCTTTGTTTAGATTTCTTTTCTCCTTTTGACACTGTAGACAACTCTTTAATACTTCAGCAACTTGAAAGTTGTTTTGTATCTCTAGATCTTGTTTTTGATAGAATTTCTCTTAACTTTCCAAAAAAAGTTTCATACTTTCCATAACATATTTTATTTTCTCTTTTTTTTCTATTTAGTGTCTGGGATTATGTTCTCGGTCCTCTTCTTTTTATTTTCTATACTTCTGAACTCCCACGAAATACTTTAAAATTTCATTTTCAGAGTCAACTTCATACTGATGATTTACTTTTGTACTTCATTTTCTAAATCCGATTTATCTTTTATAGTAATATCAAAAAAATAAGAATTCAAAATTGTAAAGCGCCAAGGCAAGAAACTAAGGCGCTAAGTGAGTAAGCCACTCTAAGACGACGTCTGTTCTCCACATGAGTTATAACTTTTTACAACTCAAACTTGAGCTTAGCCAAGAGACGAATCTTGAGCTTCACGTTTTCAAAGTGGGTTTGCTAACCCTTATGCCACAGAGGGAGACAGTCTAATATTGTGTCACATAATTCTTCTTGCATTGTAAAAACAATTTCTTGAAGTGATTCTACGTTTTTCAAACTCAACCTTTTGAAGTTTGATCTTATATTCTTTAGCAAGTCTTTTCGGCTTTTTGGTTCTCTTCACTCAGTTTATATATAACCAAATCTCTCAGCCTCCGCTTTTTCAACTATTCATAGTTTAGGCATCCCTTTTGACTCTTCACTTTTTTTCATGCCACAAATAAAATCCGTAGGTAAATCATCTTTCTTCTATCTTTGTCGTATCAAACAACCGAAACTTTTTCCAGGCAATTCCACGCTCAAATTACTAGTTTGGTTGTTTGAAGTCTCTTTTTATAATAAGGAGTTCCAAGAAACCCTCTCACCAAAGCTTTTAATAGCGCCGCTCGCTAATTCTTAGTTTAATTCTCGCGTATAACTCCTGATCTTAGCTCTTTACACTGGTTCTTTCTTCAACAAGATCAGTTTTTAAAACCTGCACTCTCATGTGCGAAATAAAAAATAACCACTCACCTAACTACTTAGCTGACTTTTTGAAGTTGCCTCCTCGTAGGAGTCTGAGATCTTCCACATATTATCATTTTTTAAAATATCCTCTAACACTTTATCTGCACCTTTCTACTATTAGGGAACTCTTTTCTTCTCAATCTTACCTCTATTATTCTTCTACTTTGTTTTAGTAAAGCTCTTCAAACTTTTTTGTTTAAACTGTTCGTAGCAGAGCGTTTTTGAATTGTGTCGAATAGATGAATTATTCAATGACAATGAACCAACTTCAATGTTAGAAATTTCAGAATAATTAACTTTCAGAAGATTATTAGGTGCTTTCAAAATTAATGATAATATTTCCCTCAAATTCAATAAGTTTCGATTTGATTAAATAAAACAAACCCGCTTTTTGTTTATTGAAAGATAGCTGTTGAAGAGAAGAGATTTGAAAGACAAGATCTAATAAACTTACAAAATAAAAGTAAATCTTCAATTGCAGAAAATTTTCATCTAATAAGCAATTCTTGCGATTGCTCAGACTCTTTAAATAAACAATCTTCTGATCATGGTACTCCTTAACTTCACTTTATACCAGATTGAACAAGATGAGCGAAAATCGAAAAAACAAAATTAAACGTTATATTAGCTTCTATGTTTCTACATCACTAGCACTGCTGTATTAACCAGGTATTTATGACTTTGACTTTTGAACGTTTCTTTTGAACTCTTTCTTTTGAAGCTTCGAGATTGATTTAACTTAAAACCCATACAGTTCCAAAACGTGTAATTATTGTTTTTGAAATTTCAAAAATGCACATTTCTAAATACCATCTACAAAATGGACAATTCAAAAACTTGCCAAAACTTCGAACTTTTTGCCTCAAGACCTTTTCTTAGGAGTTTTGGTTTGTTGGGGCTGTTCATCTTCGTCGTCCATAATCTTCCTGTGGCGAGACTCAATCAAGTGCTTGAAATAGTCCTTGATCGCTTTCACCTGTGAAAGTTTAAAGTTTTTATTATGTTTTTATGTTTTTATTATATTAAGTTTTACATATTTACTTTATATCATTGGAAGACTTCTGAGTAGCAATAGCTATGTTGTATTGTTTACTCTATGTTTTGTCAAAAGTTAACGTCCCTACGAGTCAAAAATTGATTCATTGTCAGTTATTGTCGTTTTGAAAATATAAATATAATGAAAAACTAAAAAAAAAAAGATTTTATCAATTGTACATTCATTATTAAATTAATTATTTTTTTAATGATAATAATACTAGTCGTGATAGTAGTAGTAGTAGTAGTAGTAGTAGTAGTAGTAGTAGTAGTAGTAGTAGTAGTAGCAGTAGTAGTAGTAGTAGTAGTAGTAGTAGTAGTAGTAGTAGTAGTAGTTCCAGTAGTATTGAAAATGAAGATAATAACAAAAATAATTTTAAAAAATGAGATTGAAAATAATAATTAAATATTATGAATAATAAAAATTAATAATACAAATAATAATAATAATAAATAAAAATATAAACATGAAATCCATTATCGAACCACTGACCGAGTCTTTTTCAAGGATGAAGTCGGCGGCTTTCTCAGCAATCATCACTTGGGTGGCGTAGGTGTCACCACTCATGGCCGTGGGAATGACCGAAGCATCAGCTACTCTCAGTCCCTTCAAGCCTCTGACCCTGCATTCAAGAGGTGTTGATGTTTGTTTTTGCTGAAGCCTTTTAATCAAACTTTGAAAATAAATTAAATATCAGAGTTTTTATGTGAGGTAAGCAACTAAATTGATTATAATAAAACTTCTTGAACCACACCATCATCTGAAAATTCTCAAGCATTGGCACCAACACTGAAACGATAAACTTCTATCAACAACACAAACGCCACCATCAGCCACCTTAGGATCGGGTCCACCACAGCCTTGGGGTCGTGAAGGCCTCCCATACGACAAGTTCCCAATGGACTTCCTCCCGACAAGGTGATGTGTCGCAGGTGACACTCCACATAGGCCTGAGTAAATTTAAAAAAAAAGACACTTCAAGTTTCAATGATAGTTTTGTCAAATGTTTCATTAATTCATGAAGATTAATTCTATATCGTCTCAGTTGCTTTCTTTGTTGCTATACAAAAATCAATTTATTTTTATAAATATATTCCAATTTAACAGATTATTTCCGAATAGATTCCCATCAACGAAACGCCTGTTAACTCGTGCATCACTCACCTGAGTGAAATTTCCAAATTTCTTGCACTGAGACAATTGTTTCTTGTTGAGTTCAAAGTCCCAGTGCTTCATCACTTCCGTGTGGAAGAGCTTGCGTGCAAACGTATACCCTGTGTAATGTGGAGTTTTGACTATTGTTTGCGGAAGGTATGAGTTGTTTTCCACAACGTTGGGAATGATCATGGTTTAAAAATTAGAATAAAACTTTTGAAAAAAACTAGTCAAGGTGTGGCTCAATTCAATGTTTGAATGAGCAAACCTTCAGCAAGAATCTTGACATCTATGTCCTCTGCCAGGTAGTTCGGGTTGATGAGAGGAGGATCCTGAGGCTTGGATGATCTGAGGCGGATGGTGCCTCTGCTCTTGGGGTGCAGAAGGACTGGGAAAATGGTGAAGCCCTCCCTGTGAGGAGGGTCACTATGCACTGACTTCCACACCTGCAATAATGACCGCAAATTTAATTGGTAAAAAATGGACAATTAATTTTTTAAAAAAGTACTGCTGCATCATATAACTAAAATCAAATTTTCGTAAGTTTTAATATTATTATTTCATTTCAACGATTGCTTTAATTTTAGCTATTGTCCCTTTTAAATCGGTGTAGCGCTCATACTAGCATTTTGAGCTGTGAAGAACAAAGCCAGTGTTTTGATTTTCGACTAAGCTCAAGTTTACTTATTGAGAAGCAACTCAAATGAAGAGCAGACGGAGTGCCAATGCGAGCTAGCTAAGCAGTAGACCTGCAACGAATGAAAGCATTATTTTGGACGCTTCTTTTAACAATACAATACAATAAAATACAATACAAAACAATACAAATACGAATATCATTATGGTGGCCTCAATAGTTGCGCAGTAGGTCTTTCAGGAATACATTGAAGAGTGGCCTATGAACCTTGGGGTCAACGTTGACATCTTGGGCGTCGTAAACTTGAGGGTTGGCGGCGATGTGGAGGGCGAGGAGAGGATGCTTTATGTTCTTGGGTTGGTGACGGAGCTTTATGAAAGCGGTCGCTTCTCTGTATCTGGGACTCGCTTTCATACCTGAAAAAACGTTTGAGATTTAAATGAAAAGGGAAATTTCATCAAAGTTGAAAGCTTTAGAAAAATTTAAGTTTTCATCAAATTAATATTTACATTAAAAGTAAATATTTTTTCATCCAAAAGTTCTTTAGTAGGCAAAACATTTCTCGATATGAATGTTTCCACTAGAATTTCAAGTTTTCACAAAAAGTGAAATTTCACAGAATTAAAAGTTTTTACTATAATTGATAGTTTTTTTTAAAAAAAGATGTCTCATCAAATTTTAAACTTTCTAAGAAGGCTCATAAACCCTTATAAAACTTAGAAATGTTTCATGAATTTGCACCTGAGCCAAATAGAGAGTAGGCCCAGCCAGAGAAAAGGCTGTCCGCCATGTTCATGGTGATACTGACTCCAGCGTAAGGAGTGAAGTACTCCACTCCATCACCCACCACCTGATCTTGCAGGTTTTCCCCCACCGGAAGATCTGCCACCACTGGAATCTTCATTACGAAGAAATTGAGTTAAAGCTCGGAAAAAGACTTCAAAAAAATAATAAAAAAATAAATATATAAATATAAATATAAAAATGAAAAGAATAAGTTTTATTTTAAACCACCAAGACAAGCAACTAAAATGATTAACATAACCAGGGCCAGGTTTCAATAAAAAATAAAATGTTATCAATTTCTGGAAAGATGAAAGATTTCCAGTTGGAAATTTTGGAGTTTTTTGAAACAACTCATTTTGCACCTTCAGTTTTTGCAGTTCCTCCTTTGGTCCAACGCCCGAAAGCAGCAATAGCTTGGTGCTTCCGACAGTTCCTGCTGTCAAAATGACTTCTTTGGAAGCCTTCACAAACTTCTGTTCTCCTTCTCCAGTCCGCAACAAAATTCCTTTAGCTTTTTTGCCTTCGAAAACTATCTGTTATGGTGAGAATGAATGGATGAATGAATTGATGGTATAGACGAATAAAAGCTACTAACTTTGGCGTAGCAAATGAATAAAAATTAATTTAAACTTTTTTAAAACATTTTCAAATTTTTGTTTTTTATTTTTCCATTTTTAAAAACTTCAAAAAAAAGATCCAATCATCTCCAAACCTCCAATCCAATCATATAAGTGAAGTTAAGCCCCTATTACGTCATCCCATCATTCAACCACTAATCCATTATTCAACCACCATCCCATCATTCAACTCCTCAACCAACCATTATTCTATCAATTAATCAATCATTCCATCATTCATTCATCATCCAATCAATCATCCATCATTCCAGCAATCATCTATCATTCCATCTTTCAACCATCATTCCATCAATGAATCATCATTCCCTCTATTCGAACACAGCCCTAACATTCGACTGCCACCCACCTTCTCCACAGTCGTTTCAGTGAGCACTTGCAGATTGTCGTGAGTCATGAACCTTTTGAGGTAGGCCTTGTAGGTGCTCCAGCGGATGCCGTTCTTGATGGTCGCCTGCGTTGGACCCCAGCCTGGCGTAAGAGTTTATTGAGGGGTTAGACGGAAAATTGATAGTTATAGTGGAAACAAAATTTTATGCATAATAAAAAAATTAATTTAAAAATAAAAATGATTAATATAATAATAAAACTAATTTAAAATTAAAATTTGAGATGACTATTATTAAAACAGAAGCAATACAAAAGAAATAATTAAAGAAAGAAAACTTATATAAAAACAATTTAAAAAAAAATAAATGTATAAAAATAAAATGAAAATAATAAAGATGATAATAAATAGTCATTACAAAAAAAATCTATTTGAATGTAACGAACCAAATAAAATTGAAGAACGATCAACTCAAGTTGAGCTTGAAAATCGAAAAAATCGAAAACAAAAATGATCTTTTGAAAAATGAAAGCAAATGAAGAACAATAATGGAATATTAGAAGTTTTTGTGGTGAAAACACTAAAAAAAGAGAAAAATCATCTATTGTGGTGAAACAAGAAGATTTTCAAAAGCTGAAAAAAGGTTTCTTAGGAACGTTTTGTTTTTTCGTGATAAAATGAGTGTTTGAAACGGCATAGTGCATCGGGAATTCCAAAAAAACAAACTATACAAGACAATACAATACAAACACGAATATTATTATAGAGGCATTAACCCCGTAGAGTTTTGAGGCCACTCAACTATGATGAATACATTGAAGGAATATGAGTATAGAAAGTGAAGGTTTCAAGATCTATGGATGGGAGGAACCAGGTAAGAGGTGACAAAGTAGAAGTGAATAAAACATTTTTCAAAACTCTTCTTCCAGTCAAGTTTTTATCTCACAATATGCAGAGACGAAAGCACAACTATGCCTAAACGATCTTTTTGTCTTACCAAGACAAAACGTTTTCCCCTGTCTTCTCATTTCTCCATTGGCAACTTCAGTTGTTTCTTATTCAAATCTTCTTTCAAATTCTTTTATTTGCTTTATTTGTTTATTGCTGATTGTTGCTTACATTTCTTTTTCTCATATGTATTCCACCAATGCTCTCTATTTTCTCATTGATCTCATGACATTCAGTTTTTGTTAATTATAGTTTGTCTCTTTTTTCTATAACATTTTTAGCGTCTCTGGATTTCCTTCCTAAAGTATATGAAAATCACAAAACAAATTACAAAAAAATCAATTTCTTAATAATTATTTTTCAAACTTATTTATAAAAAAAATTTCTATAGTGTGGTCGAATTGATAAATAAATAAAAAAAGTAAGTTTAGTTTATTATAACTTTCGTTTCATAATCGAAGTTTTCATCAAAATCTCCTTTCTTTTCGTTACACACACTTTATAATTTTTGCAAAAAGTGTGACTAGAATTGTCTAAAGATAATGAACTTTTGAATAAAACATACAAAAAGTTTATGCTAAGAAGAAAAAAGATCTAGCGGATGATAGAAAAAAAATTAATGCTAGGCTGCTATAAAAGCGAGGATATGAAATCAAAAAAATTGTGGAACAGAAACGGACGACATATTAGAAAAAAAGATATAACGTTGCAAAATTGGTCAAATGCATTTTAAAAAATATAAAAATGACAAAAGCATGGTGTACCCTTAATTCAAATTCTCACCAAATTGATTCTTCCCGTTGAGATCTCGCTTTTTGAGTGAAATTTCTTTGAAACAGAGGTTCATTATTTGGTTCATTGTGGTGGTTCCCACATCTTTCACCGATAATCTACCTCCAAAGCCGTGGAAAACTGGAGAGTTTGGAAAAAAATAATCATTTTTGAAAATATTTTTTATAAAATAAGTGATCAAAGACTACTAACTTCATTAAATATATTTTTTTAATTTTCAAAAATAATCGGAAATATTTTAAATGTGTATTATGTTTTTTGATCATTCCCATATTTTGGTATCTGATATCTAAAAAATATACCCGATTTTTCTCCAATTGTTCTATGTATGCGTTGTCAACGTGATGCCAGTTATTGCCGCTGGGTCTTAATTTCTCAAATTTAACTATTTTAATCAATTTTTTTCAAATTTTTCAATTGATTTATTGTTTTAAATTATTATTTCATTGTGTCTAATACTTAGGTTCAATGCCGACTTTTATGACTGATAACATTCTGTTCTCGTATATTTAAATGTTTTTATTTTTAGTTCGATTGTTCGCCGTGTTTTTGTAACATTTCCAGCGTATGTCTGGACTTGATCTATTAAAGACTATGAAATACAATAAATTGCATTCAAAAATCTTCGATAGCTTCCACAATATCACCACACGACCTCATCAAATTCCATACTTCGCCAACTTCATTCTAACCCTTTAGTGTCATGAATATAAAACTCAAACACCATAACAATGCTTTCAACGCCAATTTCAAAGCTCACCAGTACGGACGAATTCTCCGTTCTGTTGATCTTCAGACCTGATGAAGTAGGGCAGGACGTCTTTGTAGGCCCACCCAGTGGCTCCTGCAGCCGCCCAGCCGTCGTAGTCGTAACGACTGCCTCTGAGATACTGCATGTAGTTGATGTTGCTCGTGCCTCCCAGACCCTTGCCCAGGTGCCACACTGCTTGCTTCAATGGTGTTGGTGAAGGTTGTGGTGGAAGATGATGTGGTGGTGAGGTGTCAAGCTTAAATCGCTTAGACTATCTTTTACATGACATGTAAATTTTTAGTTCAGTTTTTTGGATTTATAAACAGTTTTTAAATTATTTGACTCAAACCTAGTTGAAGATTTTTAAATTCAACTTTACTTTAATTTTTTGAATTACCAATAATAACTTTATTTTCAATTTTGAAATGTTTTGGTTACTGATATACTTTCATACTGTTGAGGCTTTTAAAATTTTGAAAACAGTACAACTCAAAGCAAATAAACTCAGTACAAATGTCAAAGATCAGTCCTTGGAACACTACTTCTCACAACATACATATCACTTACTGGCTACATTTTGAACAATTTCAACCTTATCCACTGTCTAATTAAATGATATCCATGTTCTCAAAGCAATAACTTTCACTGACCATCTCAACATCAGGATCAAACTTATCAACTGTATAAAATTTGTTGAAAGACGGTTTTTGCACAACAAACTTCAACTCAACACCTCCAAACAGAAATCCTCAAAGTTGCTATTTCATACATTTCATACGACCATTGATATTTGTTTTCGATTCATTTGAAATAATTAAAAAAACATATAATCAATAATAAAAATAATAACAGTAATAATAATAACAACAGTAATAATAATAACAATACTAACAGAAAAAAAAATATTTTAAATGTGACACTTAATATGAAAAGAGAGTGGGGTAGTTATGAAAAATAACGATAAAAAACTATTTTCCGTTTCAAAACAATTCAAAAAAATTCAAAATCTAATTTACCACTAGTTTTGCAAGCAAGTAAAAAAAAAGCAATCGACAAGCAACTGACATTTTCAAGATGGCCTTTACAGGCGGACTTTTGTGCCTCAGTCTTGTACTTCCAGTCAAATTCAGTGTTCCTGGCACTATCAGCCATCAGGGGTGTGTCAATGAGGGGATTATCACCCGGGTTGCTGCCTGCTTCTACCAGCAAAATGCTCGCCGAAAAATCTTCGGCCAGTCTGGACGCAAGCACAGCTCCCGCCGTTCCTCCACCCACTTTTAGAGTGGTTAGTAGAATTTGTAAAAAAATAAGTTGCAAATTTTTTTCTTTTTAAATAGCAATTTTTTTTCAATATCTTCTTCTTCATAACTTATGGTCACGATATCCAATTCATTACAAATAAAGGTGAATCGTTTCTACATTAGTACTCGACTCGAAGAACATCATATAGAGAACCTATGATGTAGTCATAGTCGGAAGCAAGTTCCTTGGGCTGGACGTACTCCTTGAAGGCTTCGCTGATGCCGGTGAATTTGTACACCGTCATTGCCAGGCCCACCACAACGAGGACTGGAACGTAGTTGCCAATCATTGCCACCGCTTGCTGTGAAATGTCGTGATGTTGGGAGGGATTAAAAACATCTAATCTAATCTAATCTAATCTAATCTAATCTAATCTAATCTAATCTAATCTAATCTAATCTAATCTAATCTAATCTAATCTAATCTAATCTAATCTAATCTAATCTAATCTAATCTAATCTAATCTAATCTAATCTAATCTAATCTAATCTAATCTAATCTAATCTAATCTAATCTAATCTAATCTAATCTAATCTAATCTAATCTAATCTAATCTAATCTAATCTAATCTAATCTAATCTAATCTAATCTAATCTAATCTAATCTAATCTAATCTAATCTGACTTAAGCTAATCAAAGCATTTGTATAGCGCTTAGTCCACACTGCTCAAAAGCGTTCCGCTATTGATGAATCAAAGTTGATTTGAACTGAAAAAATCGAATTTTTTTTTCCTAAACTTTTCTAGGGTGAAATGATAGTGTCGAGCTGTTTTTGTTTTTGAAATAGTTAACAAGGTTTACTTTCGTGAATTATCTTAGTTAGTTTTAGTTTTTATTTATTCATATATTTTCATGTTTGATAAAAAAAATTTCAGATGAAATATTGACTAACCGTTTATATGTTTGTTGAAAACAGTCTAGAAGCTAGAAGATCATCCCTGAAAAACCAAAAACTAGCTTTATATTCATGGCATTCCATCGAATACATTTGATATCCATTTACTACACCAACAAACTAAAACTCCAGAACATAAAAATAAGTTTGCAAAATAAAAAATCAATTTAAAAACATTTTTGATCAATTATTTATTTTTTCAAACTTATTTTTGAACTTAAAACCATTTTAACCTTGGCTCTCAGACTCCAATGCTAAGCAAACCGAGAGCTGGATAGGCTTTATCTGCCTCTATTTACTTGTATTATACGTCTCACCGTGCATATTATGCTTTGCTTGTTTTTTGCTACATCAGTCCTCATTATTACTAGTTTTTGCTTCTATTGACTTATGAAATACCTTTTATTGAGCTATTTTATTTCTCGTTTTATACTGAATGGTAACTTGTTAATCAAAAGTATTCTTTGTTCATTCTAAAAATCATTCACTGGTTTTGTACCTGAAACTAATTTCAATTGTTCAACCAACCATAAGAAAGGTTTTGAATGTAACAATGAATAATCCATTATGTGATTATATAATTATAAGCTAATTAAAGCCAGCCTTATCACAAATTTCGATTTTTTATTCGCTATATCGATAGCTGCATCCTCATTCTCGTGCCAACGAGCATGCGCTCATGGAACACCGACTCTAACTCCAGCCTAATTTGAAATCTTCATCATTCTATTAAGTTGTAATGTTCAAAAAATTAAATTATATTAACCTAATTTGTGAGGTTATATTCGTATGATGTGTGTCAATGTGGTAATTTCTGACTGTCTAGGAGCTCCAAGTTTAAAAATAAAAAAAAGTTAAAAAGAAGTGCTCTTATTTCGGTACACGAAACATTTATAGGCACTCCTCTAACATCAATCCCGTTAGGAGCACTGTTCAAAATCAATCTTCAAAGCATGCAATGAGAACAATAAGATGCAATCAGTACTTGAAGAAATGAAACTTTCGAAAAAGATTTAATCAGTCTTTCAGTAAAAATTGAATTTCAAAATTAATTGAACATTAGTAACCACGAAAGAATGGTGTGAAAGGGAAGACTGATAACGGGCATGATGTTGTTGAGCAGCACAAAATGGCTATCAGCTTAATGACTTTGTAAGAAAAATGGTTCAACCAAAATAAATGGTTGAAAATAAAAAAATGCAGAGTTCACAAAAAATTTCGAGAATGACGTGATAAGAGACCGAGTTGAGACGACTGATAGTTTGCAACCACAATAATGAAGAAGTTTGGTGGAAAGAAGTTAGTTACTGCAAATGAAGAAAAACAAAGAAATTTGGCGGTGAAACGAGGATATACCAAAAACTATTAAAAAAAAGTCGGAGGAAAAGTGGTATAAACAAATTGGTCGAAAGAGTATAAATAAAAAGCTTCTTTCTTGGAGTTGATACATGAAAAGAATGTTAAATATAAAAAGTGGTAAGTAGCAGCAGCGGTGAACAATCTGGCAAGTGGAATTAGTCGAGATGAAGTGAGGCGTGCACTGAAAAAAAGGAAAAAATGGAAAGGCCTGGATGACATAGCTGTAGCAGCATGGAAAGGCTTGAGAGATGAGCCAGTAAGGTTCTTGACAAGATTACTTTATCAAAGCTTGGGGAGAGACAAATTTCTGACAAGTGGAGAAGGAGTACTTTTGTGGCCTTCTACAAGAACAAGGGAGGATGGAAGAGTGGCACAACTATGAGGCATAGAACTTATGAATCACCTTCTGAAGATATGGGTGGTGGAAGTAGAGCTTAAAACTTTGGCGGACATGAGCGTACAGCAGTATTGTTTTATGCCGAGAAAAAATGCAACAGAGGAATATTTGCTCTGAGGATGAAGATTGAGAAGTATGAAGAGTCAGTAAAAGCTGCACTGTGTGTTCGTGGACTCAAAGAAGGCTTGTGATAAGGTGCCTAGAAACGAACAGTGGCATGGAATGAAGAAGCCATAAATGAATGAGGAGTATGTGAGGATTGTGCAAGATATGTACGAAAAAAGCCA
Organism: Branchellion lobata; assembly: GCA_947562095.1. NCBI lineage: Eukaryota > Metazoa > Annelida > Clitellata > Hirudinida > Piscicolidae > Branchellion > Branchellion lobata. The sequence goes on along the minus strand of OX387247.1, from coordinate 4,657,112 downwards.
CATCAGTGAAATGTGCAATAGGCAATTTGGACGAAAGCTTTCGTAGCAGAGCGCTCTTGAACAGTGTGGAATCAGCGCTATATAAAGAATTTGATTAAATTAGATTGGAATATGTATGAAAAAACTGTTTGAAGTAAATAGAGTGATCAACAGTATCAAAGACCGAAATAAAATCTAGACAGAAGATGAAGAGAATGTTGTCTTTGTTAGCAAAAAAAAGAGTCGTTATAGATTTGTGCAAGGAGAGTGTCAGTACTGTGGAAGTGTCGAAATCCAGATTAAGTAGGAGGAAGAAGTTTTAGGAATCAAAGAAATGAAAAAAACTAGAAGTAGACAGCTTTTTCAAAGATTTTTGAAACAAAAAAAGATTGGCTACATGCCTGTAACTTGTTGGAAGAAAGGGATCGAGAAATAATTTTTTGGAATCATTGTTTTAATAATAAATGATTAGAGGGATGAAGGAAGAAGTGCGGGGGACAAAAAAGGATTAATAAGGGTTATCGGATAAAAAAAACAAAAGCTTCTTAAAGATATGAGTTGCGGTGAGGTCAAGAACATGATACAAGCGACAGCTTAAAAAGAAAAAAAAAGATAGCTGTGGTGACCTATAAAAAGGAGAAGCTGAAATGAGGCTACAATGTAATCAAACTTCAGAGTTTCAAGGCCACTCTATTATTTTCGTGTTAATCTTGTGAAAAATTTTGTTTTATAGGATATACTCAAGTTAGTCGGAATTATAGAATAGTGAAGTAAAAATATAAAATGATGAAATAATTATTATTTCGGCCAACTCTGATTCGAACGAGTAATCTAATCTAATCTTATCATACATTTGTAACATGCTCTTTAGAACTATGTTCAAAGGCGCTCCCATAGAAACGGGTTTACTCGCTGTGCGCTACTAGAGAACTGGATACTCTAGAGCTGCATCTGTACTTTAATTGAGTTGCCACTTTTAGAACTTAAACCTGAGCTCACCCGAACAAACTTCACAGCGAACAGGCCAATCATTATGCCGCAGGCGTATAGGTATTAAACAAAAAGCCATAAAGTTATTGAATAGTCATTGTGAAATAAGAATAAAATTGACTATAAACAATAGAAGCAAGCTGATAAAACTTAAAGGTTTAGAGTATGAATAAGTCTCAGTTAAACATGTAAATACTGAGAGATACATAATAATTTACAATTATATCAAAGAACTCTTGAAAATTGTTTCATGCAATAGAAAATTTTGTAAACAAAAAATAGTGAAACAAAAAATATTTTGAAGAGCATAGAATATTTCAATTCCTTTCTATCAAATGTTTAATGAATAATTGAAAGGTGATGATGCAAGAGAAAAATAAGCAAAATGAAAAATAAAAATCGAAGAAGTTGAAGTCAAAAATAATAAATAATGTCAAAATTCCATTAAAATCGTTTACAAAGAATAATCGGATAAAAAAAAAGTGTATAAAAAAGAAATTTTTGAGTAAAAGACGGGAAGTAAAGAAAGGAATCTGAACGAAAGAAGATGGAGAGAGTGGAGGCGTGGAGCAGAAGAAAGCTAGTTGTTGCTAGCAGCATCGTATCGCTCATGCAACTCCCTCACATGCTCTCCTCCATCTCGCTCACACACGTGTAATTTCATATAGAAATGTTGATATACAATAAAATGTGTTTTTATGCGTTCATTTTTCATTTACTCTTTTTCTAAATATATTTTTTTTCAATCTTCGTTGAAGATTCAATATAATTTTAATTATTAGCTCCATTGACTTTTGAAATATAATAGCTTTTTTTTTTTGATTACTCGGCTCAAAACTTGTTACGTTGGTATTTTCGTTTTTTTCCAATTTTTAAATTAAAAATAATTAAAAATTATAAACTTATTCAGAGCTATGTTCTTTCATTCACTTCAAATTTATTGCTTTTCAAAGATGAACCAAGATTTTCTTTTATGTTCAACTTTCAACAATCTATTGGCGAAGACAACAAAACAGTTTAATAGCTAAAAAAACAAAAGAATATAATTTTTTTTGTTATTTTCTTATTATAATTCCTTGCTTATGAATTCAAAATCAAGAAAAGCTTTTAGAATTTCTTTATTAATTTAATATTAATTGCTCGTCTTTATGCTTTGAAAATAAAATTAACACTAAGTCGAGACATTTTTTTCTCCAAATGTTGTTTTTATGTTGAAAATATATACTCCAAGCCAAAATAAGTGGAATAGGTGGTTGGCTAAGTTATGAGCTCATCGGGATATAAATCTTTTTATTTATTTATAGTTTTTATTGAGGCAAATCCCGAAAAACACTTGAAATGGTAAAAAACATAGTGATCAATCGGAGTGAAAAAAAAATTAAAATTGATAGCAACTGAATGTCAGAAGAGCTAAGAATTGTTTGTTGCAAGAAATCAAAAATTGACTAGAGAATAAAATTAATTAATCTCAAAAATGTAGAATTGAATTATAGTTTATATTGAATGACTATTAGAGAATGTTCCAGCAAATTATTCAAAACCGTAATGTTACAAGGAATTAAAAAAATTCAAAAGCAGAATTGTCTATAGAATCAGATTAATGAGCTCTAGAAGTTAAGAATTGAATCATATCTTGAAACCACATAATATAATTATTGAAAGTTCCATTCAAGTTTTTGCTTTATTTCCTCTTTTTTTATTTTTCAGCCATCTCCAATATTCACACTGAAATCTGTCTAAATACCCCCAATCTTTCACATGCTTTCAACACTTGCTTACTTTATCGTTGTGTAAGTTGGCAAATGGTATTTTTAGTCGCTAGTTGGCGATTTCACTGCGATGCCTTTTTTATTCCCAGCATTTCTCATATTCTAACCTAATCTAATCAAGACATTTGTAACGCTCCCTGCAGCACTATGTTCAAAGGTGCTCCCATGGATACGGTTTCACAGTGGGCTACAAGGGGACTGGACACATTAGGACGGCGTCTGTACTTTAATTAAACCCATAATTAATAGTCACAAAAAAATCTGTTTAGATATCACAATTCCTTGCAATGTTTTTCAACACATATCACTGCAATTCAACTCCATCTGATTTTTCTCGATTTTCCCATTTGACTTGACCGAGATCTTCATACTATAAATTATTAGAGTTCTATCAGTATAATTTCATAAAAAATTGTTTTTAGTTTCAATTTGATCTGTCTTAACCTTAAGGTTTTTTGGGTAACAGCTCTGCGCTTGCGGAATAGTGGTTGACTTTTTCCGTTGTGAAAATTATTATTTGGTGAACTCAGTTTTGAGTTCTAAAAGCGGCAACTCAATTAAAGTATAGATGCTGTCTCAGAGTGCCCTCGTCTTTCAGTAGCCCACAGAGAGTAAAACCGTTTCTATGGGAGCGCATTTGAACAAAGTGCTAAAAGGCGTGCTACAACTTGATTAGATAAGATTGAATTAAATGACGATAGGAAAATGGCTGAAAATTTTATTATATCTTAAATTCTTCAAAAAAAACAAAAAACCATAACTATTACAATTTCAAATATTCCAAAACTTACATTGGAAGTCTAAATTTCAAAGTTGTTAATAAAAAAATTATATAAAAATTAATTGAAAGAAGCGGGCAAAACGGTCATAAACATCTGCGCCCGACTGGTAAGGATGTTTTGTACATGTTTGGAAAATGTTCTTCTTGGAATGATAGGCTGGTTAAAGTGGCAAGAGCTATTGAAAGAGGTTTAATGAATTTGATAAGAACTTGGTGAAAAAATGACCGAGTAAGATGCTTTATTGCAGAAACTTTTGATTACTATTTTTATTTCAAATAGAGGTAAGCTTTGAAAGATAATTATACTATGATTACAATTATACTTAAAAAATTCTGTTTTCGTATGTTTCAATGTATTTTTTAGTTCGACTATTCGCCGAGTTTTTGTTACATTTCCAGCGTATGTCTGGACTTGATCTGATAAAGACTATGATGATAAAAATAGATGAGTAGGTCTGGTTAATCTGATCTTTTAATAAAAATTTGAAATCACCAATGGTTCATAAGCATCAAAACATAGAAACGGATTTACTTGCTGCTGGACTACTAGACGACTAAGCCTCTCAAGTTGAAGTGGTGTTGATAAGAACAATTATTTTAAATACGGGACTCAATAATGTTTTATATGTTTTTTGCTTTTCCAAAAAAACATTATTGAGAAACTTCAATCAGCGGCGCCCTCGTAGCTGTTGGAACTTTGACGTTTTTGACAACGGAGTGACTGTCGATGTTTTTTCCAGAGACTTTCTGTATTCTTAGACGAGCTCACTTACATTGTTTGAACTTTTGATGTCCAAATCGAGTTTTTCGTATAATTTTTATTATTTAATTTATTTTTTCCATCGACAAGAATTCGAAACACCTTTCTTCTTTTTTCTTTTAGGCATATTTATTCTAAATATACATTATCCTACATTTTTTCTTATGGGACACTCCATCCTTGTTTTTTTCACATTTATACTGCAAAGTAAAGCTTTTGAAAACTAATTGTTTTATATGATCCAATCTAATCTAATCTCATCAAGAAATTGGTATCGCCCCTTTAACACTATGTTCAAAGACGTTTAAAGCTTCGGAGTGCTTAGTTGGATTATACAAGATATTGAAAGAATAAAATAGATAAAACTACACACTTCGAGAGTTAGACTTTGAACTGATAAGCTTATTTTGAATGATTTGAAAATGAAAGTTAATTTTACCTTTCTGATGTCACAAGTTCTTTGGTTATAAAGGGTTATCATATGAGACCGATCACTTTTCAACAGTTTTCAGTTTACTCGAAATGGTTGTAGAAAACGGGTATTTAAATTGATTTTTACAATCTTTAATGTTTCAATATTTTGAAATTTCGTACATTTATTTGAAGGTTTTTTTATTCTTCACAAAGTTTTGTTCAACTTTATTATACAACTATAACTAAATCGCAACAATTATTTCCATTTTTAAATTATAAAATTGAAAAACGGTTAAATAATAATAATTAAATTGAACGTTGTTCCAAGGCCTTTCTTCCAGCTGGGTGATCACACCTATAAAGTGCCCATGGCACTTCACAAGCTGAACAGACAACGTCTTTGCGAAGCTCTTAAAAAGCAACCAAATATTTTGAACAACTCTATTGTACTTCTTCAGGGTGGCAGTACTCATCATAAATACTGCACTGACACTGAACTCACTACTTTCAGGCAGGTATGCAAAAAGAAGAAGCAGAATTTATGGACTTTTCAAAAATATTTGAAAAAATAATCATTGATAATATAATTTATTCATTTTTTTTCCTAAAAAATATTTTTGATAGGAGCCCTACTTCCAATGGACATTTGGTTGTCATGAGCCAGATTTTTATGGAACCCTAGAAGTATCTAGTGGAAAAAGTATTCTCTATGTGCCAAAGTTTGATGAGTCATACAGCGTTTGGATGGGCAAGTAGGTGGGAGAAGGCGTTTTATAGATAGGGTTAGGGTTACAAAACTGCTTTTGTTATAGTATTTTTTACCACAATGTTTTGAGAACACACTGTGCAAATAATAAATGTATAGTAAAATTAAATAAGCAGAGCTCAGTTCTATTTTTCTGGTTTTTTATCATTTTTTTCTTTATCATCTCTCGTGACTCTCCAAATTTTATTCATTAGGATTGAACCTCCAGAGTTTTTCAAGAATAAGTACGGAGTGGATGAAGCATACTACGTTGATGAGGTTTTTCAAATTTTTCATGTTATCAACCAATTAATGAATGAATTGTATCATATTCCATTCTTTGTTAATTATAATTATTTTTTGCCATCTCATCCATGTCCATATCAGTTTTCTCCTAATTCCTCACAGCTTCACAAGATATTGAAGACAAAAGAACCTTTGGTTCTCCTCACCAACGTTCGTTCAATCAATAAGCCTCCTTTATTATTCATTTATTATAAACTTCTCTCATCAACACTTTTATAACATCAAAAAATGTTTTTAATAATAAATCTAGTTTCCAAAGCGCCAAGACAAGCGCCCGAGAGTTCAGTTGTTGAGACAATCATGTATTAAAGGTTATTAGTTCAAAAGGATATGTTCTAAGTTTAGAAATGAAAGAAGAAAGTGGGAGAATTTAAATATCGTTGGTGGTAAGAAGCTCCAGGCAACAAAGGATGCATTTCTGAAAGCTCATTTGGAAATGTTGTTTATCTTAAATTGTTGCTTGAGGAGTGGGGCAGTTGAAGAAAAGAGTATTTTTGTATTTGAGTTTTGTTGGATGTGGTTGCCTTAAAAGGTTGGTATAGAGGTCAATAGAGATTTGAAAGTTAATCATGTCATTTTCAATATTAATCTTGATTGCACTGGAAGCCAATGAAGTTGAATAAGGTACCGTTTCGATGAGTGATGAAAGTAGTGGCAGGGTAAGTCAATGTTTAGCGCAACCTTAGCTGCTTCGTTCCCTATCTTCTGTAGATGTGTTGGCTCGTGTTGGGTCACTATGTACAACTTAGAGTTGAAATAGTCTAACATACTGGTGACTAAACACCCTGCTGAAGTCGAAGCTCGAGTAAAGCTCATTTGTAAAGAACGGACGAATGTGAGAGATGGCACGAAGATGATAGTTACAGGAGTGAATGTCAGACGCTGTGCTGCTCAGATTGAAATTTATCATCAAGGGTGATGCCAAGCACCTTGAGTGTGTTGCTGCTGTTCATGGAGGAGAAGCCAACGTCGATGTTTGAAAATTTTTGAAATATTTTTAGTTGTTGTGAGACACAGTTTGATATATTCAGTCTTGTAGGTGCCTTGTGTCTGGGAAAGCAGAGCTTTTGAAAGGCCTCTAGACCGACACATCTATGCTAGCAAGCCATTGCTTTCCGAACTGAACCCAGCCATCTCGATATACTTTTTTTCGCTGGACCAATTTGGTTCAAAGCGAAAGAAGTGAGGAGACCGATTTTACGCCACTTTAAGAACAAATTCACCTATAAAACAATACTATGAACGAGATTAGATTTGAATCTGTGACTTTTGCCCATGGTATAGCCATCTTCATTCAATATCGGACTGAACCTCTAATAGTAGTAATATAAATATATTATAATAATAATCTCATCCTTATTATCAATCATCATCATCATCGTCATCACTACAACCTTCAGAAAGGCATAAATTCAGATAGTGGATCTGAAACCCAGGAGGCTCACTTTGAAGGCATTCAAGAGTGGGTTGTTGTTTTTGTTGTCCTTGTTGTGGTCGTCGTGGTCGTCGTCGTTGTTGTTTATGAAGGTTTTTCCCCGTCCAGTTTTAGAATTAAGTTAGGACTGGTTTTTCAGACAAGAACTAATCTACACCAGGAAGTTAGCCAAAATAACCACAAAATGCATTTCTTTTGAATGGTTGAAAGTTCCAAGCAATTCAACCGTGACATTGGCTGTTAGATGTTCAAAGAGGTGGGGTGCTATTCCATCAAGACGCGCTGTTATTTCCGTTTTGAACTTACCAAAAGCGATCCGAAACCCACATTGGTGAAAGGCCTGTTGTAGTGGCTGTCCAGGGTATCGAACAAGGAATAATATCTTCTGGCCATGCTGTTCGACTGTCACCCGCTCACTCGACCACTCGTCCCAACGTTGACTTACTTCTGAGTAGACGCGTTTTCCCCGCCTTTGCTGTGGGATCCAGTTGAACTCTATTTTATGAGGTTTACCTTGTAGGTTGTTTCTTAGTTTTTTGAGGTAACGGACTAGCCACCGCTCTAATCTCACGGGCTTTTTTGCTTTTATTTTTGTTATGACTTGAAGTCACTCAAACTAAAACCTCGAACCGAAGGCAGACTGGCAACTTGTTTGAAAGATTTATGTTGAGGGGTGGGCTCTCCGATGGCAGATAGATGTTCGTGATAGAGATGGAACGCTTAACTGAGGTCGGGAGAGGTATGCATAGGCGCTCTAAGGACTTCATGTGGGGCACTGGAGGGCCGCGCATTGGAGGCCTTCCTTGATATAAGTTATGAGGCCTCCGCCTCTTTTTGTGTGTGTCTCATTGCTTTACTTGTTGGTTCTGATGGCACTAAACTACCTGAGAAAGGTGGATCTTCTAAAGCAAGCCTGCTTTATTGCAGCAGCATGTCCTCTACTGCTTGTTTTCTGATGACCACTCGGAGTTTGATACTCTTCGTTGCCAAATAATCCAGATCCACTGCATTATCGTGAGCTCCTGAGGGTGTTTTGGGACTTATGTGGTTTTTCATTCTACATCTGGAGAGACACTGTTATGGGCAGAGACAGGTCTGGCAGGCCCAACTGAGTGCTTCGAAGGTGCCCCAAGAAAGGCCTTGTTTTGAAAGCACATTTGAGGTGGAATTTTTTTTACAGTCGAAACTTTCAAATACAATAAAATACAATACAAACAAGAATATTATTATAGTGGCATTAACCCCGTAGAGTTTCGAGAACACAAAGGGGGCTTTAGGCGTAACCAGGCGACCATTCACGTTGGATATTTTTGATTTCCGATTTGTATTTTCTTTGGACTTTTTTTTGAAAACGTGGGATTTGCCAAAGTTGCAATAGGGAGAGTTTTGCAGGTCTGACAAAATCAATTTTTTGGAAAAGTTGGCAACTTCTTGTCGAACTGTTACACACATGTATGAAGATGATGGTTCTCATCATTTTGCTGCAGAAACAGCAGTGTATGTTTGTTCACATCATAAATCTAGGTTGACGTTGGAGCAGTTGAAACCTTGAGTACTCTTTAGTTGACTAAGGCTGAAGCAGGTTCTATGGTACGACTTAATGCATGTGGAACAGCTGATATGAGGTGTGACGTCTGATGGCTCAATGTCTTCTTGGGCACAAAATCTTGAATTTACTTCGAAATCGCCCGAGAAACAGAAGTTACAGCACTTGATAGACATCTTTGGCTATTGGAGAATGGAGAAGGAAGCGGGTAAAACAAATAGTTTACGCCATATATAGCTCAGCTTGATAGGTAGGTTGTTGGCCTTGAATGTTGCAAAAAGACGGTAATTAGCTTCAATACGACATTAAGGTCTCAACTCTTGTCCCACGTGGTCGTTGTTGTTTTGTTGTTTTTATTGTTGTGTCTTGTGTTTTTTTAGGTTGTTGTTGTTTTTTTTTGTTATTGTTGTTGAAGCTTACATCATAATTTTTGCTTTTCTGTTAATTTTTCACAATTCATAGTTTTTCATCACTGTCCTATTCATGCTGTTTATGTTATTTTTGGGCTGCTGATGTTCATAATGTTGTCCATTCTTATGTTTTTGTCATTAATTTGAATTATTTTTTGTTTATAACAACAAAGTGTTACTATTGTATATTATTCCATCGATATCAAAGTTTTTTTCTATGTTTATCACTGTTGTTGATGTTGAAGAGCTGTTACTTTCATGGCCGCTCTTCTCTTGCTATTTTTTTTTGAAGAGATTGTGACAGTCTTAAAAGCCGTTTTATTCGTTTTTTTTTGTTGTTTTTGTTGTTATTTTTATAATTCTATTTTCTATCATAAACCTTTTTGCTTCTCATCCTTCAGTTTCCAGAAGAACAACCAACTTCTGCACCCAACCATTTCCGAACTGTTTGTTTTCATGTCCTTTCAGCCTACACTTTTAATATTACATCATACGAGATCTCACAATGTTTACAACATTATGCAATGACTGCAATGTAAGGAATCACTCATAATTGCAATGTAATGAACCATCATCTACGAGAGACACTAGCATAACTCCAGTGAAGCTACACAGCTCGGCCAATGGATTGTGGAAGGTCGGTTGTTGCCATACAGCAGACCTCCCTTCTCCAGGAAGCTGGAAGACCCAAGTAAACACAAAATACATCAGTGGAATCACAATAGTTGAAGAGATTGCGCCGAAAATAGCCCCATAAAATTTCGGGACTCCGGTATAATCTTCGAGATTCAAGCTTGCTCAGTGATCAGGTATAGCCGCGAGACAGTGGAAAGTTTGAGTCGAAAATTAAAATTCCAAATGTGGTTAGGGTGTTGTTTTGTGGCGGTTCAGGTTTATTAATTTATGGTTGAGACACATCCAATAATGTACATAAGGTAGTGCAGCCACCTTCAATAGTGAATGCTGATTGGTTCAGGTACTTTTTGTGCCGTACGAAATCTGGGTCAAGCACCATTTTTGTTGTATATTTTGTGGTTCAGACATTCCTACTAACGTGTATTATATTGGTCAAACACCCTTTATAAGGCATTCCACACAATTTAGACCCTCCTACTTATGTCTGGAGGGGGGGTTGAGATACTCATAGAAACTCTACTGGGTTAATGCCAATATAATAATATTCGTCTTTGTATTGTATTGTATTGTATAGAATTTAATAAAATTACGAATATTATCATAGGGCGTTTACCCCGGAGAGTTTTGAGAAAACTTCGAATTATTATGATTATAGTAAAAATATCTTATAGAGAGGAAATATATGATAATAAAAATAATTTGTTGAGAAAGTCAAGGAAGAGATATACTGTAAAAAGCTGCTTTAAAGGTTGATGGTTGTTTAGGTAGTGATAGAAAGACTATCCAGTCTTAAATATCACTGTCAAAATTTGATTAAATCTTTTGGAAGGTTGTAAGAGAAAGTTCTAGAAGAGAAAAGATTAAACAACTGGCCGATGGAAGCGATCAATAGTCTAGGAGTTTTTGTCTAAAAGAGGAAAATCTTATAAACCAAAGGGTGATGAATATGAATGATGACAATAACTAAGTTAAAATAGAAATTTTTCATGGCATAGATTAAATTTGACATATCTTCACCGATTATTTTACAATTAAATAATTATAAAGACATAACAGTAAACATTGGTAAAATGGTTTAATGAGGTTGGAGAAATGTGTAACAATTCTTCAAAAGAACGGTGGTGATAATGAGGTGATAGTTTGAATGAGGCATTCAATAGGTGGCATATTCAATAGGTGGTACAAATTATCGAAAAATAAAAACTAATTGAAAAAATAAAATTACTGAAAAGTTGATGATGTCAAAAAGGATATGAATAAGAACGCAGACGCAGTGAAACATGGAAAGAATCCATCAAATAATCGATCTCGTGATAAAAAAGATGAAATTACATGATACTACTACTACTACTAATAATAATAGTAATAATAATAATTATTATTATTATTTATATACCTAATATTATTGTTGTTAAATTTATTATTCACATTTTATCGTCAGGAGGGTCTTCAAGACCGACATGGAGTTGGAGCTGCTGAGACACGTCAATAAGATAAGCAGTGACGCGCACAAAGAGGTTAGTACTAATAAGGCCTACGCTCATGAACTATTTTGACTACCTCAGCTTCTGTTATTACTAATACAACGGCTATTTTGCTCGTATTATTGTTTTTTATTGCAAGCGCCTGAGCTGATCCTCATATGCGTTATAACTGGCTGTTGAAGGCGCACAAATTTTTCAAAAGAAGCCTGATTCCATGACAATAGTGAGTAGCTGCAAAGATTGCGTACCTTAGGCAGAGGTGTTCGGCTGATTTGACCTTGTCCTCACAAAGTCGAGAAAGATCGGACTGTTTTGTTTGTAAGGCTCAGTCATCGGTGAAGACTTGGGTGGTGCTCGCTTCCAAACCTATAAACTCGGTTAATGCTGCCTTTCTGAGGGTGGACTGGAACACCTAGGCTATCGTCTGTGATTGTGGATCAGGAGTCGAAGTCGCAGGCTATTTATACCAAACCGATCCAGCGGTGGTCACTCTCCAACTATCCGTCGCCAAAATCATTTCTTCAGAGAAATTACTCATTGTTCGGGTTCACTTTCGGAGCAATGGACTGACAGACGTAGAAGTGGGGACCCATATTATTTCAACTCACCAAATTACACTCAGACCCGAGCACCATAAAAGCGGTCATCCATTGTGAGGACAGACTCCTCCCAAGAAGACATCACTAATATAAACACAGGCTGAGAGCACCCTCAGTAAGGCAGCATTGACCTACCTTTTCCAACTGCTGTTGTTGTTGTGTTTTGTCGTTTTCATTGTTTGTTTGTTTTGCGTTTTCCTACACTTTTTCATGCTATCTTGGTTGAATTTTTGAGGTTTTTATTATAATTGTCGCCTATTTGTCAATTTGTTAACAATATATATTACAGCTACAACCACTATCTAAGTTTTATTTCAAAACTATTTAGAATAAAGTTTATCCAAAAAATACTACTTCCCTTCATCGTTATTGATCGTAAATTTTATATAAATTATTAATTAAAATTTATATTGATTGCATTATCGGCTATAAGTCAAATGCACTTGAAAGGTGATGCTGTACTCGAAACCTGGCATATACGAATTTCAAAGCGAGAGGTACTGATGATGACTATAATGACGATGATGATGATGATGATGATGACGATGGTGATGATGATGATGATGATGATGATGATGATGATGATGATGATGATGATGATGATGATGATGATGATGATGATGACGATGATGACTATGATGACGATGATGATGATGATGATGATGATGATGATGATGATGATGATGATGATGATGATGATGATGATGATGATGATGATGATGTTGATGATGATGATGATTATGATGATGATGACCGATTTCGATAAATAAATTAAGAACATTATGATCGAAATTTTCAACATAGAATTTCATTTAGTAAACTTTTCAAAATTTATATTGTAGCCTTGAAACTTTATACGGTATTAATGCCTCTATAATTATATTCGTACCTGTATTGTTACGTTATCTGTCTTGTATTAAAGGTTGCTTAAGAAGTTTTTGAAATGTAAGTATTGAGGAGAGTTTATTCAAGCCTTTTCAACACTTGCTTTTCTGACACCTTTTATCATTATCATTTTTGTCATAATCACTACCACTTGAGCTACTACTACTACTACGACGACTACTACTACTAAAACTACTACTAATAATAATAAAAACAATAATAATATTATAATAATAATGATCATCATCATCATATTTATATTGATATACTATTTATAAATGTATAATTATTTAAAATTATTAGTGTTTTCTTATTAACCTTCCACATATCACTTATAGTGTCTTTTTGAATCACTGTTACGTCGAAGGAGGCATGAGGCACGTCTCTTACACCTGCATCTGTGGCAGGTGACGATTTGTTGCTGTTGCTACTCTTGCTACTATTAAAATACAATACAATACAAATACGAATTTTTTTAAGTGGCATTAAACCCGTAGAGTTTCGAGGTCACATAAAACTTAGTTCAACCATTGTCGACAAAATATTAAAGTGACTTAATATAAAAATCTGAAAATGAACTAGATGATAAAATAATAAAAATAATAAAGTAGAAAAATAAATCTATAAAAATAAAATTATTAACATAAAAAATAAAGAAACTATTGAAATAAAAGCGCCTATGAGGCAACCTGGTTTGCGAGCTGTGCCCTATAACAAATTGTACATTCTTTCATTCATTCATTCGTTCATTCATCCATACATTTAAATATATAAAAAAAGAAAATTGATATGTTAAACCATGAAAATATCGTAAAGTGGCGGCAACTCTTCCATACTGCATTACGGCCACGCCGCGGCTCCGAATGACAAAAAGATCAAGGATGGCGACCTCTGGTGGGTGTTTAAACATCATCATATCGTTGAACACTTCAAAATTTAAATTCTCACAATATCATTGACAACATTGACACATTTACTTTTCCAATATTTTAAAAAACAATATAAAAAACAGTAACGCAATTGTTCAATTGGACACAGCGACGATGTTCTTCTCCTTGGAACTTCCCCTCAATGAATAAATGAATGAATACACAATATAAAAAACAAGGATAGAATTGTTCACAACAGTGGCAGCACCACTCCAACAACTTCAACATAAATAAAAACACAATCTGAGCACCAACGATATAAATAACTTCACAACACATTGCTAAAATTTGCACTCTTAACAACCTTTTCTATCATTCATTTCATCGTCACCTTATGTGGCCACAACAACAAAAACAACAACAATTCAGATTTTTCTTCAAGTTGTAATGCGCTACCTGTATTATACAAAACAACGACCAATATTAATATAATGGCATACGGTTTCGAAGCATTACAAGGCCGCTCTGGTTTTGAATAGATTGATTGAAAAGAATGACTGAAGTAAATATTATTTCTAAAGCGTCCTTTCAAGTAAACAATAATGCCGACTAATAATTAAGCTGATCATTACTTATGAAAAATGCATTTAATTCATTTTTTTTGTTTTTTAGAGATGTTACTTCATATTTTTTGTATTCTTTTTCATGCTATATTATAATATAAAATAATATTTGTTTATTTTAAATTTTTTTTGTTTCATAAAAACTTTCTTCATTGTACTCTTGTATAGTCATCAATTTCTCATGTGCATTGTATTGATATATAATTTATCATATCATGTTTTATCTTGTTGTATCATTTATCATATCATGTTTTATTTTGTTGTATCGTTTATCATATCATGTTTTATCTTGTTGTATCGTTTATCATATCATGTTTTATCTTGTTGTATCGTTTATCATATTGTTTTATCTTGTTGTATCGTTTATCATATTGTTTTATCTTGTTGTATCGTTTATCATATCATGTTTTATCTTGATGTATCGTTTATCATATCATGTTTTATCTTGTTGTATCGTTTATCATATCATGTTTTATCTTGTTGTATCGTTTATCATATCATGTTTTATCTTGTTGTATCGTTTATCATATCATGTTTTATCTTGTTGTATCGTTTATCATATCATGTTTTATCTTGTTGTATCGTTTATCATATCATGTTTTATCTTGTTGTATCGTTTATCATATTGTTTTATCTTGTTGTATCGTTTATCATATTGTTTTATGTATTGGTCTACTATTTGACCATATTATTTTTACAGTATTGATTTGTGCCGTAATAAGATGTCGTTAATTTGCAGCACCATCATGCAAGGTGGCTATTTAAAGATTTGTCACGTTCCATCAGCTAGTCTTGGAAATCGCCTCAGGTTGCAGCACTGTTGAAAGTGCTTAGTCTTGAGCACAACGTTGAGAAAAGCTTTATTAAAGAAGTGGCTTTTCATAGCTTGACAAAAAGACATGACTGAGATTGAAGGTTTTATGTTGCTAGGCAGGCTGTTCCGCCACTTGGGTCCACTGACGCTGAACCTCTTTACTCCTAATGATTTAAGCTTTTGCTTTTCATGAACAAAATCTTTTGGCCGCTTTCAGTCTTTGTCTTTCAGGCAGGCTAAAAACTGTAACTAGGTCACGTTTTGAATACGCAGGACCATCATTGGACAAGCAGATACATCTGCAAAGTAACCTTTTTCCAATCCTTTCATTAAGCTTCAGCCAGTGAAGCTCTTTGCTATGTATTGTTGCCTCAGTTAAGCTCAAGGTGCCATCAAACATTAAAAAAAAAGAAAATAATTTAATCTAATCTAATCTAATCAAATCATTTACATAGCGCTGATTCCACACTGTTCAAGAGCGCTCTGCTACAAACTGTTTGAACAAAGTTTGTTTGTACGATAAACAAGCAGTTTGAGGTTACTTTAAGTCTGAGCTTATTTTCACTGAAAGATGCTCAATACTGGTGAGGAAAGATGCTGACCTAAATAGAATTTTTTGAAAATCACTGTCACTTTCCACGGTCGATGGGCGAGGTTTTCGTTGATTTTTGAATTTCTGGCTTGATTTCTCGAAAGCCCACAGCTTCGCAACTTACTCATGCCGATTGATTCCAGATCTAATCAAGTTTGTCACAAACATTGTATCTATCCTGTGGTCTTGAATCGACTCCAGCACATTCTCCGTTTTATGCTTGAGTGACCTCACAATCGGAAACACAGTTTAGATTGACGATCCGTCTTCTCAGCTTGATGGTGTCTTGAGGCCAGTGGAATCAGTTCATGATTGTCTTTGTTGTGCTTGGTGAACCTTTTTTCTACCTTCTTAACCGCTTTTTTCTTTCGGTAAAATCACTTTTTCTGATGCTTGTCGATCACTAATCGTGTTTCCAGAAGCATGATCGCAACGGGAACTTTGTATGAAGATGAATTTACCATCAAAAGCACAACCAATGTTACTAATCTTAACAATTGAAAAATATATACTGAAGACTATTTTTAAAATTAGTTAATGACCTTTGGAACAAAACTAACCGCAAGTAATTTAATCAATTGGACTAGATTTTTATTAATATTAAAACTTTTAATTTGAAACAAAAACTATTATTTCACCATTTATTACGGTAAATTAAACAAATTTTCGCTTGGCTGTCATTTCGGGCGCTCCAAAAACAATTTATGAGAATAATGTGTTGCAAAGCATTAGAATATAATTGAT
The DNA here is from genome assembly GCA_947562095.1 of Branchellion lobata. Lineage (NCBI taxonomy): Eukaryota > Metazoa > Annelida > Clitellata > Hirudinida > Piscicolidae > Branchellion > Branchellion lobata. Next base: position 4,640,731 of record OX387247.1, on the reverse strand, counting down.
TTTCATTCTTTTGAACTAGTTTGTTTGACCTCGGAGGCGAATACCACGGCTACGCTTCAGACATCACTTGCACCTTCCCAGCCAATGGTAAGTTCACGCAGAATCAACAGATGGTGTATAATGCCGTTTTGAAGGCTAACAGGACTGTTATGGCTGCTTCCAAACCAGGTTGTAGTGGTGGTGTAGTAATGGAGGTAGCGTCACTTGTAGTGGTTGATGGTTTTGTTGATGATTGCACCAGTTGTGGTATGAAGTTGATGTCCTTGGTGGTGTTAGTGGTGAGGTTATTTTAAAGATACTCCACTGTGGTTAAGAAATTCATTGTGGGAGTAATTCCAGTTTAAAAATAAGGAAAGTAAAGGGTTTTTTCAAGTGTCTTTTCGCATGATTAATCGATTGGGATGTGATGTTAAAAAAAAATTTTGAAAAATATTCTTTCACATTACCTTTTGAAAAATTACTTTTTTTGTCTTAGTTAATCCAACCAAACACATATACTCACCAAGGTGTCCGGTGGCCTGACATGCACAGACTGGCAGAGAGGGTGATTCTGCAAGCTTTGAAGGAAGGGGGCCTGTTGGTGGGAGACGTAGAAGATATGATGACTCAGCGTCTTGGAGCTACCTTCATGCCTCACGGCCTTGGACACTTGATGGGCCTTGACGTGCATGACGTGGGAGGCTATCCCAAGGTTGGATAATTGAGATGTTGGTTAATTGCTTAGTGGCTAAGTTGCTATCCACAACTAGATGGTTGTTCTTCGACCATTGTTTTCATTCACAATCGTACCGGTAGCCTACTCATGTTACACCTATTTTCATTTGATATGTCTCAGAGTCGACATAGGTTGAAGAGAAGTTGAGAGGGTGCTACATTGGCTTTTAACGAGGGATTTTTGAGAAAGACAACCGGAAGGGGGGGTTTTATAAATGCTTTGAATAGATTAAGTGAGAATAGGGAAAATCCATAATATTTTGTTTTTAATGTGGAAAAAGGAAAATTTGAGAAGAGTCGTGGTAAATGGATTTTTAGTTTTCAGTATATATGACAAGATTTTGGGAATTGTTATAATAAGAGGAGTTTTGGCAACGAATGTTGTTGAGAAGTTGAAAGCAGGAAAGGTGAAATTAGATATAGGTTTATAGGTTGTTGGTAGAGAAGGATCTGGAGAGATTTTTTTTAATTTTTAGTGTAATAATAGAAGAATTATCAAATGTAAAAAAAGTTGTAACATACGGTTTTCGTCTAAATTGATTATTTAAAACCTGTCCCTAGCAAAAGGGCCGTTCATCACGGTGCTAACCAAAATTCATCACCTATTCTGAAAGTTTCATCCAAAACTCTTCTCATCCACAATTTTCTACTCATCACCAACTACCATAACTCACCTGTTTTTTGTTTACCACTATGCACCAGGGTGTGGATAGATTGACCGAAGCAGGTATCAAAAGCCTCAGAACCACCAGAACCCTGCAAGCGAGAATGGTTCTTACCATCGAACCTGGATGTTACTTTATCGATGCTGTATGTGCTTCTTGGTGGTCTTGGGTGTCATATGAAGGGTTCATAGTAATTGGAAGATATAATGTTATTGGAAAAGTTTTTGTTATAGGTACTTTTGTGTTTTAGCTTTTTTCAAAACCCATTCATCGAAATTTATTCACCATTTGTTTTTCTTTTCACACCATAGTTACTGGACGCGGCTTTGGAGGATGAAAGGAAAAAAAAGTTTTTGGTGAAAGAAAACATTGAGAAGTTTAGAGGGTTTGGAGGAGTGAGGATTGAAGACGACGTCATTGTCACCGACGATGGAGTTGAACTGATGACCCAAGTGCCCAGGACCATCGATGAGATAGAGAAATTCATGGAGGAAAGAAAGTTCAGATGTTATGGCGAAGGATGTCGTTTGTGAATAAATTCCTTTGTTCGTGAATGGCCGTAGTGAAACGAGATCACAAACGCTTTGAGAACGTGTAACCTAATGCGGGTCCAAGATAAATATTGTTTTGATCAGTAGACCTAAAAAACTTTATTAAGTCAATTTTCTGCCATACATTAATTCATTTAACTTTTTTCATGCGTTTTTGTTTTTTCTAATATCTCTAACTATTTTTTAGCTTGGAATTTTTCGTTTGCTATTTGTAATTAATTGTTTTTAAAAAAATTTTTTACATGCCAAGTATTTCTATTTATTGCCATTTTTTTCGATTTACTTTAATTTACTTTCGCTTTTTTATCCGTCAACTTTGCCAATACCATGACAACCGCTTGTTTAGTGGTTAGTTCTTCCATCATTCTTTTGATTATGTTTGAACTTGAAGCGTTTTGATTTTTAAATCTTCAATTCCTGATACAGTTGTTTTCATTAAAATGTTTGCAAAAACTGGAATCACTTTCGGAAAACGCAAAGTCAGTGAATTTTAAAAGTTTAGTTAAAAACCTTGGGACACTGTGGTTGACGCTATACTTAAAGTACATCAATTGCTAAAATAAAAGCTATTTTTTCAGAAGTCTCCTTCGCGACTTTTAGCACAAAGTTCTTTAGCAACTGCTCTGCCACTTGCTTCCAGAGCAATTTCAAAGAGTGGCAAAAAGGATATACAAGTGGTGACAAAACCAGCTGAAGTTCCTCAATCTTCCGATGACACCGATTCTAGTTTGCTAGACTTTCAAAACGCCAAACCATCATCCAAGTAATACTTCATAAGGAATGGCTCAAAAACCAACTTTGCGGGCCATGATAGAATTTTTCATAATAATTTAGTTTTTGGAACATAACAATGAATTATTTTTTTCATTCTGGGAAACTATGTTCGAGGATATTCTATAAAATATTGTTTAAGATGCTCACTTTAATGAAACTTCAGTTATGCAGGTGAAATAGTTTCAAATCAAAGTGAAAAGAATCAAAAGAAATTAAAAGCATTTTCAGCAATGACAATTAATTTTCAAAAAGTAAAAAAAAAAGACAAACTTACTAATACTTCTCCAGAAGATCTTGTTAAAGTATCATCTTGTCCAGCCTTCATTACTAAATTACCCATCAAGAATAACAATAATAATAATAATACCGCTAAAACTAATAATGATGATAAAAATAAAATTAATATAAATGATGATAATTCAAACTTGGATAATTCTGATGTGGAGAAGGAGCAAAACACTGACAAAATGGCCAGTATTTATTCTAATAAAGATCACTTTGATGATAATGGCAAGTATGATGATTTTGACGTTGATAAAAATGCAACTTATGACTTAAATATTAGCAAAGAACCCCCAAAAATGAATGATAACATTACCACGAATCTCATTGCGGAATTGAAAAGAGAAGTGGCTAGTTTGAGGTACATAGTGTTAAAACTCAACTCTCAACTAGCTCACTATCAGTCAAAGTACAGCCTCAACAATTTGAATGAGGTGAAATAAATTTCTTGATCAGTTATATGATTTATTGAAATTGACCCAAAGTAAAAAAAATCTGTAAAACTCTCTAGATTTAAGTTTATTAATTCTCACCCTATTTTCTACCCTATATTAGGAAGATGAGATGTTTACATCTGAAGATGTAGTACCTGCTTGGCTGGTAAGTGAAAAATAAAAATCTTTGTTGAGAAATAGGTGGAGACTTTAGCTCTATCCATTTCCCTTATTTCAGGTGAGTTATAAGCAGTTGGTCCCTCTGTTGACGGAATATGACAACAAAATGAAAAAATCTCACCAACTGCTTCTCATTTATAAGGTTCTTCAGTATAACCATCAAAATATTTTTTTATTTCCTATTAAACTTTATTTAAGAGTACTTTGCGACAAGCTGTTTGAACAATAGAGTTTTGAGAGTTTTATGAAAATAAGTAGAGACTGGAAGAAGGAGTTCCCTAAGAATCAAAAGAAGGACAATGTGGATTCACACAAGGTATGAGTAAATAATACTATAAAGCATTGAGGATGAGTGGAAGAACTTGTAAGGAGTTAACTTAATAAGACCTTTTAGAGGCGTGATTATTCTTTATCTTAAACATGAGAATGCAAATCTTGTAGATGGATGTTTTTTTTGAAGATAACCGCTGAAAAAATATAAAAGCAATAATCATAGGTGATAAGTTATGAACAGCTAAACCGGCAGCACTATTGAAAGCTTTACCGAGAGGGTGTAGCAAAGTGTCCGAGAGACCATATAATAAAAAGTACTGATCAAAGAGGAGCAAAATGAAAGCGAAAAGTAATAGTTGGAAGGTAGGGCTGTCCAGAAATAATTTTAATTTCTTGACACAGCTAAGAATTAAAAAAAAGATTTAACTAGTAATTTTATTTATTTCATGAAAAAGAGTAGTCAAAGATCACCCAACGACCTCATCAATCCCCGCCAAAAACACAATGCTCAACTAAGAACTATATACAGAAACCTTAATAAATAAAATTAGAATCTTCAATAGCAACCTCAAAGTCTACACATCTCGGCTTCAGCACGACCTCCATTGAGGAATATGCTTTTCTGCTTAACCAAATAATAGTCATACCTGCCAACAATTCTGCCCCAATTCACACAGAAACAAATAGACAGTTAACCATTACGCACCACCAACTTTCACTTGAATCACTGGAAGCTAGACGCTTCTGTAGAAAACTGAAAAAGAGGTATTTCAAAAATGTTTTTGCAAGACAAATTGGCCTATGGTGAGGCAAAGACTTCGATATTAGTCAGAAAGGGTTCAATCAGTTTAGAATGGGTTAGAGCTCATCCAAGGAGTCACAGAGTTTCTGGAAAAACCTAAACAGCCTTCTCCACCGTCAAAAAGTTCAACACACTAGCAGTGATAAATGTGTTGTTATACCTGCTTTCAATAGTTCCTTTCTTAATAAAGTTAAAAATAAAAACAGAACAATAGAACGAACAAAAGAGTGATCGAATGGATTCAAAAGATTAACAATTAAATAGTTTATAGTAATAATTGAAAAAAAAATTAAATCATTTTAAATAAATAAATAAATATTGTTGAAAGGAAGAATTGAACCTGTTGAAGCAAAAGCTGAAAGAGGTTTTGAAAGAAAACAGTCGTCTGCACACACATTTTGAGCAATCAGATTTGCCGCAAAACCAATCTTCTTGTCCCTCTTTCTCTATGACACACTTGTAAGTGCCCACTCAGTCTACCTCAAGCACAATTATTGATATTCTTCCATTTATAGTATTGGAAAAGTGAAAATTATTTTAGATTTTAACGAAACCTTACGTTGAAAACCTATCTTGTGTTGTTTTGCTGTTGTCCATCATTGATTGAGCGCTTTTGAACAAAGTGCTGAAAGTATGTTACAAATAAATGTCTTGGTTAGGTTACATTAGTCATTCAATTTTCAGTAAATGTCACAGTAAATTTCACTCATGCTACAGAAAACACTTAAAAAAACAGTGCTTCTTGGTTTTGGAGGAGAACCAGTTGTTAATTACACAGATGTGTCTTCAAAAGGAGAAAATGCAATACTTCGCCACTGAAAGAGATAACAAGGGTAACTGACTGGTTTGGTTGTTCAAAATACTGTAGCGACCGAAGCAGTTTTATAATTGTAAAACGATATTTTAAATAATTTTTTAATGTTAATAATGAACTTCCACGAAAACTTCATGTAAATGTTTTACAGCTATCGAGTTCTTCAAAGCAGAGGAAGCATTGAAAAAGGAAAAGGATCAACTGAGGTCGGAAAAAGAAGTTTTAGAGAATGAAATCAGGCAATTAAAAAGGGAAAAAGAAGAACAAATTGAAAATCTTGTCAAGCAGTGAGTGATGAATTAATTTATGATGGACTTTCCACTAGATCAATATAACCCAGCAAAAGCTCTTTATTTTGGTAAAATTATCAGGAGAACTTGCAGAGAATTAACAGACCTTCGTGAAAAAATAATGAAGTTTGAAATTTTGTTAGAAGAAACTTCTTTTGTGAAGAAAAAAATTGAAGCAGAAAATGTGGGACTGGCCGAGGCAGTTGATGATTTCATGCGTGACAAGGATGAAGCCGTTATCACTAAAAAGTGATTACTTTTCTACTTTCATTTCGTAGAAGTTTTAAAACTTTTTTGTTTGAACATTTTGTAGCAGAGCGCTCTTGAACGGTGTTAATAAGCGCTATATGAATGATTTGATTAAATTAGATAAGAAAAGTAAAATTTTTATTCTTCCATGTATAGAGCTGACATCTTAGAAAAGTATTAGCTCAGTGTTGGATTGTTCAATATTTTGGTTTTAATCACGAACGAACATTTATTACAGGAATACCAAAAGTTTAATCAAGTTATTGAAAGGTTCAAATGCTAAAATACTTAAAATCAACGAAAAACAAAGACAGCTTTTGAATTTGATCTTGAACAAGGCAGGTTTCAACACATGAAATAAAAATACTTCGAATTTTCAATCTATGTTTTCATCAAATGCAAAATATCAATTTGTGTTTTATTAAACCGTTTCCTTGAAAGCGTCTTTGAAAAAATTGCTAGCTGGCACTTTAAGAATGCCCTGTTTAGATAGCTTTTTGAAATAGACATAGTCCACTCCAGAAACAAAAAGCAGCTTGTAAGATGTGTTTTTTTTATATTTTTAATAATCGCCTTAAAGTGCCTTAGTCATCTAGTAGCCCAGCAGCGTAAACAAAGAAAATGACAGCCTAATATCTACAAAAATTTAATTATATATTCTCGTTATTTTAAACGGCAAAATTATTGAACAACACAAAAAAATAAATATAAAAAATTGCCTTTCAAGCCTTGAACAATTTTATTGTCGAAAAAAGTTTATATATAAAATATTAAACAACAAATTGATTAAAACCGTTGTAACTGAAAATAAACCCTTCTTGTAAGTGAACCAAGTCTAATTCTGAAATGATAAACATTCATCACATAAATTTCTTAACTGATAAATTATGAGCTATTTTTCTTTGATTTCTTACTGCTCATCTCCGCTGCCTTGTGGCTCACTAGCTTCCTGGAAAGACTAAGGAAGTAAACCCCAGAAGGAAGACGAGTTAATAAAAAAACTGGCTAAGAAAGAGTACGCTGAAGAAACTTTCACTTTGAGCTAGTTTTAACGGGTAAACTTGCGGTTCTTAATCTAGTGCTGTGGAGCGCCTAGGAAAATACAATACAATACAATACAAAAACTAATATTATTATAGTGGCATTAACCCCGTAGAGTTTCGAGGCCACATAACGAACCTTTCAAAAACTCAAGTATTTCTACTTGATGGCCATCAACTACATTTCATACTATTTTGAACAGAACCAGCTGAGATGAGCGGGTTGTGTCTTCAGAATGCCCAACCACCGAACTTCAAAGCAGCTTCTATTTGAAAGCTTACTAAGGGAAAGGAAGCAGCTCATAAGCCAAGGCTTCAGTTTGAAGACACTTTCAAAAAGACCCCGGATATCTTGTGTTTTGACACCAAGACTTGTAAGCCTTAGACAAAAACAAATGGCATGGCCTGGTCGCCAAAAAGTTCCACAGAACAGAAAAAAGGGACGGGAAGATGGACCAAAAAGGAGGACGTAAGAAGACTTTTCAACTTCCTTCATCTGTTCCCTTTGTAGCAAAGACCATAAGGCGAAGATTGTCTTGTGCAGTCACCTAAGAACTCACAATGGCCATGGTCATCTTCAACCTTGAAGGGCCCAAATCAGCCCAGCAACAAAAGAAACTCTTTCTCGAAAATAAAAAGTTTAAAGGCGCTTTTCAATTGCTTTTTAAATGATTGGATCTTGAAGCTCTACTATACTGAACTTTCAATTAGCTAATGCATTTTTTTACATAGAATTCTTTAGTCAACTTCAGACAGACGTTGAAGATGGCACAAAACATATAAAGTAATCGAACTAAAAGACAATTGTCAGATTAGCATTCTGTAACGCTATAATAAATCTATGGTGAAAATTAAAAATAAGGAATGACAAAAATCAAAGTAGGAAAACAAATGAAATTAACCAGAGCTGTAATGTTAAGAAATCTAAAAGCTAAATTGACCATGGGATCAAATAAATAAACCTAAAAATTTTGGAATGTTACGAAAAAGCTAAAGTAAATTTTTTTGGAAAAATTTACTATAGGACCAAATTGATGAACATTGAAAATTCTGAATTTAATAATCAAAGCAGATAACTACCGAAGATTGTTTTAGGCTATAAAAACTGTTATAGAAAATGATAAAAAACCAAAATGGGAAAACAATCAAGTTAACAAAATCTGTTACAACGAATCTGAGGAATTCGAAAAAAAATATTTCACTGTGTTTAATATTTTTTCAACTTTTTCTTTCGCGATTTGTTAATTTCGTAGGTTCAATGTCGACTTTTATGACTGCTAACATTCTGTTCTCGTGTATTTCAATGCTTTCTTTTTTAGTTCGACTATTTGCCCTGTTTTTGTAACATTTCCAGCGTATGTCTGAACTTAATCTAATAAAGACTATAAAAAAAGTGTATAATCAAAGTTGAGCTCTAAAAATTCAGAATTGGGTTCATAACTTGAAATCATACCTAAGAACTATTGAAGAAGGTTTCATGCTAGTTATTTCTCTTTTTACTCCTTTCTTTTCAGCCATTTCACATTTTTTATAGTCTATTGAATCAAACCTAGACAAATGATGGAATGGTACAGAACATGGCAAACAATCGAAATAAAAAAAAATAAAATAATGATAATAAAAAGAATAAGAATTAATAAAAAAAATGAATGCCATACGAACTGTCAAATACCTGTTACGAAAAATTGATTTTTTTTTTCTGATAATTAAAAATTGACTATAGAATCAAATTTTTGAAGCTTAAAAATTAGAACTGAGTACTAGTTTATATCCCATTATATAACTATTAAAAAAAATCTCATCAAATTTATTAGGTTAGCTTAGGTAAGATTAACCGAAAGTTCAATTTTACAAGAAATCTAAAAAAATCAAGAACAAAATTGTATATAAAATAAAATGACGTTTCGGGTTGCGAGAAAATGCGTATGGTCATTGCTGTCAGCTACTTCAATTTAATTTTTTCAAACTATTCCTATCAGCTAGTTTAATATTTCAAGTTTCAAAGAATAGTTATGAAATATTTTATTCATCTAAGAGTTAGAATTTCTTCTGGTACGAAGATTTTGAATAGATAAAAAAATTAGAATAAACGTTTGAAATACAAGCAGTGCGGTGAAATTTAATCTAAACTAATTATGACATTTTTAAGGCGCCTTTCAGCACTGTGTTCAAATACGCTCCCATGTAAATGGTTTTTCTCGCTATGGGCTACTGGAGGGCTGGACACTCTAGGACGGAATCTGTACTTTAATTGAGTTGTTTAATTGTGCTAATTGAATTTTTTTGAATAAAATTTTAAAAAATTATAAAATTTTTTTTTGATGTTTAAAAAAAATCTTACAATTCAATAGCGTGACAACTCATTAATCTTTTTGTGTATAGTGCTAGAAGAATTAAATGTGTTTACATGCTCTTAAAGTTTAAAGCATTCTGGTTTTTAAAACTTTAAAAATAGAAAGACTTCTTGTTTTAATTTTAATTTTGGTGTTACCATGTATTGATTTTTATTACTTCACGTTCTAATTGTCAAATTATAAATATGATCTCCAAAAGCCTAACAGCATTTTCAGCTGTTTTAACCGGACAACCCGTACCAGAAGACCTTTTATCTACTAATTATTCACAGTGTATTAAAAAACTTGGGAATCTTATTTCTAAAAAAGTGCGTTCCACATTTTTTGTTCAACAGTTCTGATCTAATCTAATAGCACTATGTTCAAAAGCGCTCCCATTTGAACTTATATTTATACTTATAATTTTTTCTAAAGTAAGTTAAAATATATATCTTTCGAAGGATGAAAAAATATTATTTAGTTATGAGCTTAAAAACTGCAAAGAAGTCCTTTCACACTCTGGAACCTCACAAGTAAAGATTTAGAAACAGTTTTATATTTTAATTTGTCGAGTTTTTAAAATTTCATTTGATATTCAATAATATCAAAATAACTTTTATGTTATTGACCAATGCACAATTTATCCATTAGATAAAAACTATATATCCAATCCCAAAATTTGAAGGTAGAAGTAAAAGAGTGTTTATTAAAACTTCTCTTTTTCCATTTGCTTGGTTATGATGTTTCATTTGCTTTTATCCATGCCATCCACTTAGCTCAATCTACCAATCCGACCATCAAAAGGGCAGGTAATATATAATTCTTTTGCTTTTAATATATATATGATTTCTTTTTTTATTCTTAAAAGATTTTGTAGTAGTTTATGTAACAATTCAATAGAAATGGTTTTTTGTGAGTTTTTCTGCCATTTCATTTTTCTGGAGTTTTGAACATCTATTAAAGAAACTCAACTTTCAAAAATTTTCAAATTATCTTTTATTGTATAATGTTCATTTGAGTGTATATTTGAATACTTTTCTGAATTGTATTTTATTTTGTATTCAGGATACTTATTGAGCACTTTTTTTTTGGGAGACGGCCATGAACTGTCAGTTCTCCTGGTCAACACCATCACCAACGTACGAAAGCATCAATCTAAAAATAACTTTTTTAAACACTAACATAACAAACATAGCGAAATCACCTATATACATATTTCATTAATTTCCATTTTAAGTTTGTTTATGTTAGAAGTATTGTGTTGAGGTTAGAAGAATTTTCAGCCATTCTTTGTATTTGATATAGATTTTTTTTTAAATTTTCATATGAAATTTAAAAAAAATATTTTAAAGGATTTAAAGTCAGAGCAACATGAGCAAATTGCTTTGCTGGCATCTTGCCAACTCATCTCTGCTGATTTTATTCCTTCTATTCTCAATGCTGTTCTCAAAAAGACCTCAAGTCCAAGGTAGTCTTGCAATTGGTGATAATGATGATGATGATGATGATGATGATGATGATGATGATGATGATGATGATAATGATACCGAGGATGATGATGATGATGATGATGATGATGGAAAAAATGGCTCAGATGATGGTGGAAGTCAGTCATTTCAGAGTATTTTCATTGCCAAGTTAAATCATAGTTTATATAAAAAACTGAAAGAAAAAAAAGCTGATGCGCCTTTTTTTGTAGGAGCCATGTGAGAGAAAAAACTCTGATGTGCATGAAGGTTTTCATCAATAAACTGCAGCAACAGGAGAGGCCTAAACACAAACAGCAGCAAGACGCTCCAACAAGTATCGCCTGCTTTCTTCCTACTCTGATGAAGGCACTCTCTGACAAAGAGCCCACTGTGGTTCTGCTTGCTGTTGAAGCCTTGCGAGACCTCTATGAGGTTTCAAGCTTAATGTTTCCTTCAATACCTGTGGAAGATGTACTCAATTTATAAATATACATGATCTTTTATAAATTAAAATACATTTTTATGTTATATAGAAAACATTATAAATTTTGTTGATATAAATTTAATCAGAATGCTGTGTATCTCCTGAACAGCCATCAATTCATAACGATAAGATAGAAATATTTGTGTCTGAATGGATCCTTCAATGTCACAAATTAACAATAACTCTTTTTCCAAAACATCACCCGCGCAGTACCATGCCAATGGTAACAACATACATTGTTTTGAACAATCGAGGACCATAGCAACGAAAGCATGCATAGACATACTAGGGCAAGTGAGCAACAAAGAATCAACACCACTTGATTGTCACTACCACGGAATCCCACACGCTTGGTTTCAAATCTCCCTCCTCAAGACGCTCGTCTGTTTGGCCAGCAATTCCCAAGAGTGAGTGCGTATTCTTCAAAGTTGATTTCGTCAGTGGCCTCTGCGATTGATTCTAAGAACTTTATGCCATTGACACATTTATGTTATTGCTATTAGTAATGCCGATAACTTCAATTTCGAAAATATATTACAATAAATATGATGGAAAATAATCATGATAGTGATGATGATGACGATGATGATGGTGATAATTATGAATGAATAAATGGATGGAGGTACAATTGATTTTAGCGCACAGTTCGCAACCTAGGTTGCTTCAAAGGCGCTTAAGATCAATCAAGAATTTAGTTAGAAAGAGGTCTTGGTAAATATGAGTTTTGGTAGTTTACGAAAATTTAGCAGTAAGGTTTATGGGCTAAAGCTAAAGCAGAGAGTTTCATGTGTCATAAGCATTATTGGAAAAAGAGCGATGAACGAAAAAGTTTGAGGAAACTGGCTGATGCAACAGAGAGCCGGATTGAGAAGATTTAAGTGAGTAATGCAGGTGTCGAATAGAGAGAATATCGTATAATTAAGCTGGCTGATCTGTAGTAATGATATTTGCTACAAGGCTCGTCAATTTGGAGTTAGACTTTTGGGCAACCGATAACCAGTGCAAGCGATCAAGACAAGCGCAAAATGTACTGGAAAATTTCCTACTTGAAACGCCATGGAGAGAAAACCTTCACAACACCAGATGTGTCGACCTGTGCCTATTTTAACGCTGCAAAGAGCAAACCCTTACAATACCAGGTGTTTCTATCTGTGCATACGCGAAATGCATATATGGATTTAATCCACTGTCCTACACTTTGAGAAAAAAATTCATTTGTGAAACAATACTGTGAACGGGACTGGGTTTGGGTCTCTTACTCTTGCCCACGATGTAGTCGTCTGCTTTCAATGACGGGCTGAAGCTCTAGTAGCGGAGTAGACAAAGAAAATATCTACGAACAGCTGATTGTCTATTTTGGTTGTTTTAAATGGTTTAATTATAAAGTACACATGAATGACAGGTAAGATATGTGTTCAAGGATTCATGGTCATATTAAAAGAATTATATTTATAATTCTATAAAACTAACTTGTTAGTTTACACACCCTACTAGTAATCAAATCAAGTGTAATCCAAAAATAATAAAAAAGAAATGAGAGCAATATAATAAGCAGTGATTGTAATATTCAGGGTATTAATAATTAATTTTCACAAAACTGTGATTAAAAAAAAATAATCAACTAATGTACCTGATAAAAATAAAAATCATTTGAAATGAAAGTGAGACTTAATGTTGATATTATTGAAGATGTACCCACCTCCTGCTTCCCTCTCTGAAGCAACTCCTGAGTGTGGATACAAGCGTCAAAGCAGGGCTTAGTGAGTTGATGATGTCGATGATGATGATGATGATGATGATGATGATGATGATGATGATGATGATGATGATGATAATGATGATGATGATGATGATGATGATGATGATGATGATGATGATGATGATGATGATGATGAAGATGATGATGATGATGGTGTGGATGATGATTGTGGTAGTGGTAGTTGTCATGATGGATTATTTAGAAAAATTAAATAGTAAGTCAAGCGATCACTAGATAAACCAAGAAGTCATTTTAAACTTCCTTTTCAGTGATAATGTACCAGGTCATCAGGTCACTCAGTCACTTGACTTACGTCACGAGCAATGACGTCAGCAGCTTTGTAGGTCACGTGAGGGTTTTTCTCGATTCTAAATTTCCTAACGTCAAGTTGGCTGGTGAGTAAGGGGAGTGTGACTGATAACATTTCGAAACTAATTCACTAATGTTTATGGGTTTTGTATTGAAACTTTTCGAAATTTATATCAATTCACATGTAACAAGCTAATAACCTAGCTTCAACAAAAACTAAACGAATAGGTGGTTAGCAAAGGAGATAAATGTTGAATAAGCATCAATCAAGTTAAAAAAAGCTACAAATATACAAAAGAAATAAATGTATTTATAACATAAATATATAAACATAAACAAATGAATAAAATTAAACATTTTGAAATACCTATTCAACTACCACACGGACCACCACGAAGGTTTGAGGATGCTAGGCTTGATGTGTCGCAAGGCCCAGTCGACGGTGTTGCCCTTCCAGGCGCCTATCCTGCAGGGCCTCTCTTCCAACGACCGCCAGATTTTGAGCGCCGTGACTAGTTTTTCACATTTTTGTGTGTCAATCTTTTTTTTGCCTTCATTTTGAGTTTTTTTGTGTTTTTTTTGTGTTGTTTTTTTCAAAGATGAACAGTTAGGACTATAGAGAAGGAAGTAGAAAACAGGATGATGTAACAAATAGAAAACCTTGGAGTTGCTATACTGAAACAAAAAGCTAAAAAAAGTGATTAACATGGATAATAATAATAATAATAATAATAATAATAATAATAAATAATGATAATAAATTAATTCGAAAGACAATTGATTATAGGGCACGGAATGAATCAAACAAAATGTGTTGGTTATATTAACAGGTAACTAATGATAAGAGAATTAATCTAATTTAATCTACTCAACTCATTTATGTAGCGCTAATTCACACTGTTCAAAAGCGCTTTTTAAGACTGAGATTGAATAGAATTGTTTTTTTGAAGCTGAGAAAGTGTATTTTATAACATGGACGGACGAAAGTGTTAATGAAGATTGACTTGGAGAAGGCTCTTAATGGATGAAAAAAAATATTTGTAATAAATAATTACATGAATGAAAAATCAAATGAAAATATGAAAAAAAAAACTGACTGAAAAATAAGTTAGCACAAGTGGAGGAGGGTGTGAGGAAGAGTGTGAAACAATCTCATCAAATAATTAACCCTCTGAAACGGAACAACATCGCAAAAGAAAAGAATAAATTATTTTTTTATTTTTATTTTTATTTTTACTTCCTTTAGTGAATTTCTATTTCATATTTTATCCTGTTTATTTTTAGTTTTCTCGTTGCAGTTTGTGCTTTTTTCGAAAAGTTTTGCCTAATTTAAATGACTAATTTTTGCTCTATCTATAGTTTTTAATGTATTCCTGTTTGAGATTTTTATATTATTTAAGTGTCATGATAAGGCCGATGTCTTTAAATCCTTACAATTTTTGTATTTTTAATGAATTTATTTTGAAAGTTTTTTTTTGGAATATAGTTGATAAGTTATAGAATTTTATTAAAAAAAATTGAATGAATTTTTTTCACATAAATATATCAACCACACAGACGTTTTCGTTGATGAACGAAATTGCTAATCCGACCAATAAGAATGTGGTTTGTCTCAAACTACTGGGTCAACTTGACCTGTTTATGCGAAAAAGTCAACCGGCGTCAGTGATTACGTCGAAATTTGCTTTCCTTGATGACGTCGCTTTGCAAATCGGCTCTTTTGATATCGAAGCTAACGATCAAGTCATTTTGGAAAAGGATGGTGACGATGGCGATGAAGATGAAAAAAATAATAATGATGATATTGATGAAGATGAAGCACTGATCAAAAGTATTTTGGGCCATCTGCTTGCCATCACTTTCAGGTATAACCTCAATGGTTTTAAAATATGGCTCGTTTCAATTATTGAGTGTCGTCTTCAACTGCTTCAACGACGCCACACAGGTTTGTGTTGGAGGACCCGCTGTGGTCATTGCAAACTTACTGGAAGGTGTTGAGTTTGAATGGCAACATAACAAGCAACAGAAACAACAACAGCATCAACAAATGCATTGAAAACTGCAGCTTGGAGCTCACCAGGAGACTCATCTATCTCATCCAAAATGGTGCTACTCCATTTTGTATCCCTCTAATCCAAATAAACGAGCTATTCAAACCAATAATTCTACTACTACTACTACTACTACTACTACTACTACTACTACTACTACTACTACTACTACTACTATTACTACTACTACTACTACTAATACTACTACTACTACTACTACTACTACTACTACTACTACTACTACTACTACTACTACTACTACTACTACTACTACTGATGTGGGTCTTTCAAGCTTGAAGATGACCACGGCTTTTGTGAGGTTTTAGGTGGCTGCACAGTTTAATCCTTGCTTTACAAGCTCTGCTACAGACTGGACAGATGAAAGGTATTGAAGATTCTTTAGACGTCATCTTTCTTGGTCCATCTTCCTGTTTCTTGTTTTCTGTCTTTCGGGATTTATTTGTGACCGGCCCACGCCGTTTACTCCGATCTGAGACCAAAGACTTCCGTCTGTGTGTTAAAAGCCTCTTTATCTAAGGGTTTTTTGAGAGTGTCTTCAAACCGCAATCTTGGCTTATGAGCTGGTCTCTTTTCTATTAAAGTTTCCATACAAGAGCCGCTTTGGGGATGATCGGGCATTTTTGAGATATGAACTTCCAATCTAACCTGGTTCCTTTCGAAACAGAACGAAACGCTTTGCATTTTTGTTCCTTGCAACATGGCTTTGTTTGATATCTTGTGGAACCACTTTATCCGAAGCAGGCTATGAAGACGGTTCATATGGAATAAGTTTGGTTGTTTCATCTATCTGGAGAAGACTGTCCAGGTTTTGCTGGCATATAGGAGCACTGGAATGATTGCCGCCTTGTAGATTTTAATTTTTGTGACCAAACTTGGACATATTCCATACATTTTTATGCAACTTTCTAAAAGCCGCAGAGGTTTTGGCGATTCTGTTGTTAATTTCATCTTCTGCTGTAGCAGCTATAGAAATGACAATTTCCAGATAAGTGGGAGATTTCTAAGACTTACCCAGCCTAGCATCATGTCCGGATCTTTATGAGGCTTGCCGAGAACAGGTTGGTAAATAACCTAGTTTTTTTAGTGTTGATGGTGAAACCAAAGTTCCCAAATGCTGACGAAAAGTCTTTCACTTATTGTTGCATATCCGGTTTGTTATATGCACAGAGGGCGCAGTCATCAGCATAAACAAGCTCACGAGTTTTGCCAGTTTTAACCTTTGTCGTAGCCTTCATACAACCGGTGTTGAAGGGACCATCATCCGTCCTATTACTTAGTTTTGAACCTCCTTGCTTTCCTTCGAAAGCATCGATCAGCGTAGCACTCAGCATCATGCTGAAAAGGGTTGGGGCTTTAAAACATCCTTGTTTCAACCCATTTGAGACTGAAATTACTTTGGATATATCGCCATTTTATATAATCCTAGTTTTCATTCCATCGTGGAATTGGAGTATGATCAAGATGAATCTTCCAGGGCATCCGATCGTTTTCATTGTTGTCCATAGACCGTCTCGACAGATCGTGTTGAAAGCCTTTGACACATCAACAAAAGTCAATAGTAGGTTGTTGTTTTGCTCTTGAGATTTCTTCTGCACTTGTCTTGCGGCGAAGATCAGGTCTACAGTGCCAAGACTGACACGAACTCTGTAATGTTTCTCTTGAATAATTGCGTGCTCTTCAAGATGTCTGAGAAGACGATTGAGCAACAAGTGACCAAGGAATTTTCCTGCATTTGGTAGTACCTCGGTAGTTATCACAGGAGTGTCGACTGGCTTCACGTTTTTTGACTTTAATTACTAATGTTTCTCAATTTTTGAAAAACCAAATTATTTTTTCATATGGTTTGGAGCACAGCTGTGAGTCTGCCGGTCAACAAAGGTCCACCTTTTTGTATGCCTCTACCGGGATTGAGTCAGAACCCTGAGCTTTGCCATTGCTTATTTGGTTGATGGCTTTTTTAATTTCTTCTACATCTGGGGCAACGTCGAGTTCTACGTTTCAATCTGTTTGAAAAATAAATGCATCTTCATTCACTTTGGAAGAACAATTCAGGATCTTATTGAAAGGATTAGCCCATCTATCTATACCTTGTTTTTCGTTATTAGTTTTGAGCTTTCAGCATTGAATTGAATTGCTTGCAAAGGATTACGCGTAAGAAACCTTTAATTTGAGCTAGTTTCAATCGTTAAAACTGTAGTTCTTGATTTGGTGCTGAGAAATTACTGAGGAAAACTCAAGTATTTCTACTCGATGACCACCCACTACATACCTGATTTTTTTCCTCAACCGTCTTGATTCTATCCCGCCCTTGAAGACTGAGGTTTCAAAACTAAAGTGAGCTTGACGATACGTGTAACTCTATATTTTAAGTCACGAGCGAGTTGAGGCTCTTAAAGAGCCATGGTCATTTTCAATCCTTGAAGAACCAACATCATCATCATCACAGCCACCCTCAATAGTGTATGCTGATTGTTTTCCCATGTGCTCTACGAAGTCCAGGTCATGCATAACTCTTATGAGTGATGAATGGATCTCTTAATGATAAACTCTGGATAGTTAAGGCACTCCTAGTAATGTATCACGGGAGGTTTAGACATTCTTGATTTCAATGGTGGGTGGCTGTACCTGATCACTGATCAAGATTAAACCTCGTGGATTAATCCGGAGTATCAAAATTTCATGGCGCTATTTCTGGCGCAATCCCTTCAGCTATTGTGACTCCACCGATGTATTTTGTCGTTTCCTTGGGTCTTCCAGCTTCCTGGAGAAGGGAGGTCTGCTGTATGACAACAACCGACCTTCCACAACCCATTTTCTAGCCTTTTTAGTTCCGAAGGACTTACACCTTTTTCTCTAGATGGAAGGGACCGATTATAATTCTATTATTACTTTTACTTTTCATAGTCATTTAAATTTATTAATTTTTGAAATCATTCTCCTTCTTATAGTTTTTTAATAATTATTATTATTCTTCTTTTTATTAGTTTTTTTTATTATAATTATTATTGTTTTCATTATTATTCTTCATATGAGGGCTATTTTAATATTTAATAATGTTATTATTTTAGTTATTATTATTATTTTTTTAAATTATCATTATTATTATTTATTATTATTATTATTATTATTATTAGTAGTAGTAGTAGTAGTAGTAGTTGTAGTAGTAGTAGTAGTAGTAGTAGTAGTAGTAGTAGTAGTAGTAGTAGTAGTAGTAGTAGTAGTAGTAGTAGTAGTAGTAGTATATCATCATCTCCATCACAATACAACAGACGTCAACGAGGCATTGAGGCCCCAGTGTGGACTGACCCTTACAACGCTGGCGCTGGATTGTCTGAAGGGACATCTCCAAGGCAACAATGCTGCGGAAAAGACAGGATATTCAGATGCAAGCAAGCTTGGTAGAGATGACTTTGAAAAAAGAGCTGGTAGTGACGCTCATTGTAGAAAGGGTAAAGAAAGGGAGGAAGTTGCTGCTAAAGAAGGTGATGAAGAAAAAGATGTAGGTAGTCATTATGAAGATACTGGCAAGGAAACAAAGAATATTTTGTCGATGGAAGCACAAGTCCCAAATATCCTCCTTCCATCTATTGAGGTGGTTTTCATCACAAATACCTTAAAATACTCATTCATTGCTTAAAGGTTTACATACAAACTTAAACCTACTTTCAAGATCTTGGGAACCTTACATAATTGTATGCCGACCACTCCGATTGAGCCACTTTGTGATGACTTGATTACTCTCTTCAAATCCACCAAGGACAAAAAAATGAGGAGAACTGTCCTTTATTCAATTCTCATGAATTATCCCCTCTCACTTAACAAGGAGAGATTGATTGACGAGCTGGAAATGTTGAAGGGTTTTATTGAAAAGAAGGATTACTTGATGAAGAGTGTAAGTAGTTTCCGATGGTAAAAAACACCCTGAAAACTGTAATTCAATTTAAAAAATAAAAGTGCATAAAATAATTTTAAAAAAGTGTTAAAATAAATGATTTAAAAAAAAATTAATTTTAATGCGCAGATGTTGTGTGAACACATCTGGATGTTGCTTCATGAAGCTGATCTAGTCGAGGCGCAGAAGGAAAATGAGGTTGCATGAGATGCTGAATTGAATAAAATATTATTATGTTTAAAGTGGCTCCAACCCTAAGTAGTTTCAGAGTCACAGTAATTTTTAAAATTTTATATTTAGAATTTTCACGATTATCTTTTTGTTTTTTCATTTTTGTATGATTTTTGAAATAATAAATACATTTATTTGAAGTTATTTATCATTTCAATTTTCTAACTTCTTTTAATTTTCCAGTTTTTATTTTATTAACCGTTTCGCAAACCTTTGTTAATTGGTTTATTTTATTCCAGCCGCTTGACTTCACTCTCTCTTTCATGGATGACCTCATATGTCAGCACCTGGAAGTGGGTGGGCGTGTCTACAAACCTTCCACCGATTGTAGACCTCCTTCTGTTCTCGTTGCTATGCAAAAAGGTTTGCAAGTTTTGAAAAGTTCAAAAACTATTAGATTAGATTAGAAAAACAATTTTGAAGTCCGCTTACTAAAAACATTTTCTATCAGAAAATTCTGCGCCTTTGTATGCTGATCTCATGGATTCCTCCAAGGGGTATTTATTTTTTTTTTCCAACCAACATTTTCAAACTAAAATTTAAACCATCAATAAATTTTAATTTTTTAATAAATATATCATTATAATCTTCGCGATAATTTAGATTACTATAAAATGATTCCGTTTTCGTTTCAGACCCACCTTTGCTTTAGAATCTGATCTATTTGGAATAGACAATAGCAACACAGAAGATTTATCGAATAACAGTGAATATTTTAACAAAAAAGATGAAGCAAATAATAATTCTACGGGCTGGACACTTGATGGTTATATAGAATAAGACTGTTTGAATTAGTTGACAATTTTTTCATATATTAAGAAAGGTGCAATTATTTATTGAACGAAAGAACATTCAAAGTAATAACTAAACGTGTGGAGTGATCGGAAGTTCTATTCCAATGTTTTCATCAAAACAAAAAGTACGCAAGTGAATTTAGAATGTTCTAACAATGTAAAGATTTATATGTCAAGAATGAAGTCAATAAACACAATGAAGTTTTGTTTGAATTTCTCGTTTGCTCACCACTTTCAAAGTTTAAAATAAGCCCTACAAAGCACGCCAGTTGTGTTTGTTTCATGAAGCTACAAGTTGATTTCGATCATACGCATGCCAATATTTACAATTTCTATGCAAACATATACTTATTTTTTATAAAATCAGTTTCCAATTGCAACGTCACCTTTTTTTCAGTTTTGAAAATCCCATTATAAAACCAGTTTTCAAGAAATGTTGTGGAACTTTTATAATTATGTGGTTCTCATATGCATGCTCTTTGTATCACTTTAAATCTTCCCCAGTCACATCTTCTTACTTTTCTTTTTATTCTTTATACTTTTGATTAACAAGAGTTATTTCATCCGTTTCTCTTCAGTCAACAATGCTGATGACACTTACATCTTTACTTCATTTCGAGAACTTTTGAACAGTGTGGATCAGCGCTATATAAATGATTAGATTAGATTAAAGTTCCCAAAGCTGATTTAACTTTTACTATTTCTAATATTTTTTTCTGTATTACAAAAATAATCTCCTGAGTGATTATATGTTTCTCAAACAACCCTTCGAGATTTAATCTTAAATACTTCAGCAAGTCTTTTCGGCTGCTTGACTTTTTTTCTTCAGATGATCTTCCATCAAACTTTCCACTTCCCCATACATAGTTCAAGCTTCATTTTTGATTTTTCTGTTGGTGAAGCTCTTGGAACTTTGTTGTTTGATCAGTTCGTAGAAGAGCGCTCTCAACCAGTGTTTAATCAGCGCTATACAAATACTTTAATTAGATTATTCTAGATTATAGATGAGTAGGTTAAGCCTTTTATTCCCACTCTGTTCTTTTGCCTTTGCACCTAAGACTGCTTGACCTTTGACTCGTAAGTTCTTGTAACGTTTTAGAGCTGTTTGAGGAAGTCACAGGCTGCCTATTTGAAGCTACTCCCACGAGGTACGGAGGAGGAGTTCTTGGAAGAGGTGGTGGTGGCAAAAGACGAGGTATATTTTTTGAAAGTAACTTAGAATCTTTGCTAGCTGAATTCTTGATCATTTGTGTTGATGAAGCTGCTGTTGTAGATGGATAGTCGAGTCTAGAAAGAGGAGTTGGCTTGAGTGGATCGTACTCGCTGAGGTCGATTTGAGTGTCTTTGCATTTTGAAGCTGCACTGTTGTTACAACCACTGTCATTGATATGTGGCTTTTCGTTATAGAAGTAAGAGGGATAATCATATTGTCTATTAATATTGAGTTGGTTGGTTGAGAGGGCTTTGTTACAGAAGACGTTATTTGCAGAGGTATTAAGAAGGTTGTGATTGATGGGTTGTTGAGGCGCTGAACAGTCGTCGAGTGGCTCAATAGTTATTAAAGCATCTACCGGGACAGCGTCTGTAGAGGAAAGAGATGTGACCCTCGGATGTGACTTGGGTGGTTCTAGAAATATATTATTTTGACTGAGCTGACTGGTCTCTGAATTGCCTGTAGTAGATGACATTGGATGAGGTTGCTTCGTGGCACGTGGACGAGGAAGACTCGCGTTCAGTGGTACGCTGCTGGTTGCTCGGAGTTGCTGTTTCATGGGAACGTAGACTGTAGGTATGGAGTCGTTTGTGTTTTCAATAGTAGTTCGAGACGTAGTTTTTTGTGGTTTTTCATATACATCATTGATGTTTGGTGGTGTGAGAAGGTTAGATGAGCTAGGACGTGTATTGATTTTGGAATAACTTGGTGTATATTGACTGTTATCAACCTCATCATCACATTCAGAGTCGTAATGTTTTTTAGAGAGGTCAACGTTTGATTTAGTGCTTTTAATTTGTTTGATGACATTCCTTTTATATTGTTGTGGAAACTTGAATGAGGCGGAATGCTGCTGGAACTTTGGTGTAGCGAGGGTCGAATTTTTTTTGAACACTTGGATGTTGGTGGTATAGGCAGGCATATTTTGTGAAACGAGGGCATTGAGAGAAGCGGGCAAATGCACCGAGTCTTCGTGCACTGCTGCTCTCCTTTCGTGGATGTCGAAGCGCATGACTGAGAAAGAATCCACGGCGTCGGAAAAAAGGTTGTTATTGTAATAGTGGGGTGATTTCTCTTCCAGGCGATCGTGATGTTGGTAACGAGATTTAAAAGCTCCACAGCCTTTGAAGAGACAAGGATTGTCGGTACTTTGGTGCTTGTTCCGTTTTTTTGACGCCAACATCTTTGCTGTAGTAGAGTCTTCATCATCTTCCAACAGGCCTATCTCGCTTCCTCTTTGTTTGGAGCGATTTCTAGAACTTTTGGTTCTTTCTTTTTTTTTGATTTCACCGTCTTCACTCTTGTCATCTTCTACTTCCTCTTCTGCATTCAGTTCATTACCCACCTCGTCATCATTGGCCCACTCTTTACTCGCAATCCTGCCGTCACTTTCATGGTGCGTTTCAGCAATAGCATCAATAATATGCATCTTGTGGTTTTGAAGCAGGTTTCGGTTGTGTTGGTAAATATTGCGATGTTTTTCACAATAACTAAAATCGATGTTTTCGTCCATGGTATCTTCGTTGTCGCCACGATCTCCCTCGCTGTTTCTTCCATTCGAGTTATCGTACTGTTGTTTTCTTTTGGTGAAGATGTTTGAGGTGTATGGAGAATGGGTCTTGAAGTTCCGAGTTTCGTAATAAAGTTGCTGAGCTGCTAACAGCTTGTTTGTCCAGACCACCTGGTTTAGTGAATTTATAGAAATATATATATAAATTTTGAATTAAATTTTAAATATTGAAACCTGATTATATTTGATTAATAATTACGTTTTAAATAAGCTTTTTTGCATACTAATACAGTGTAACGATGATTGATACGGGTTGGGCTTAGGACCCATGTCGCTAAAGTCAAAGACAACACCCGGCGTGGGAGCGTGTTGGAGGGCTCTTAGTGAAGGTTACATACGCAGTGTACCAAACCAGTTAAAATGGAGATGCAGCTAACCATTTAGTGCAAAATGAATATAAAAAAATTGAATATAATCGAAGCTTCTGTGAAAAGTCTCATAGCAATGGCTCAGGGAGGATAGGGAAACAGAGATGTCTATGAGGAAAAATATTGATTCAGCTTGAGTATGGTCAAAGAGCTCCATAAACATATGAGGATGAGTGGTAAATCAAAGTCAGTTGAGTGGAAGTAACGGAGTGAAGTTTGTTAGGTAATTAGAAAAAAATTATTTTTTGTTTCAAACTTGAGAGCATGAAAATTGATTTCTTCTTCAGAGGTAACCAGTGTGAAAAGGTATAAGCAAAATTTGTACGCGAAAGTTTCTTAGAACAAAAAACTAAACAGCCAGCGATATTAAAAGCTTTGGTGAAGGGGTGTATTGTAATCTAGGAGTCTATAGTATGAACAGTTAAAATAATCAAAGCGGATAAAATAAGTTAAATAACTAGTGATTTGAGGGTGGGATTGGATAAAAAATAGGTTCAGTTGTTTGATACGACGAAGATGGAACTAAAAGAGTTAGTTACAGATTTTATTTGTGGTATGAGTGAAAAGAAGACTTGGAGGTAATTCCTAAACTATAAAGAGTGAAAATGTGAATGGAAAGTTATATAAAATAACAAGCGAGTCAAAAAATCGAAACTAGCTGAAGTGTATTAGATAATATTTAGAAAGGTTGAGTTTGAAAAACAAAAAACCAAACTACGAGATTATTTTTTAATACATAAAAATGTTATAAACAGTCGATATTGAATTAAAATTAAAAATGGAATAAAGATCATCAGTATTGAAAAAAATGATGGAATAATTCTTGGGAATTCGGAGGTATAGAGAATAAAAATAAGAGTGTCATGAACAAAACCTTGAGGAGCACCAAACGGAAACGAATTAGGAGTTGAATAAAAATTGTTTGAGAAAATCTATCAAAGAAAAAATCCAGAATAAAAAGTCAAGTTGTAGCAAAGAGAGGTCAAAAGTGTCAAAAGCAGAAGGGGATTTCAAACAAAGAAGGAAAAAGATTTTATCTTCCTGGGGGCAGAATATAAAATCATTGAAGATTTTGAAGAGTTTCAGTGCTATTGAAAAAACTGAATCCAGCTTAAGTGAGAGGAGGCAGAGCACGAACTCAATATTTAGTTAGCAATATCCTACAAACGTCTTGATTAGATTAGATTAGATAAAAAATATATTATATTAATAAATATATAATCATATCTTCATAATGTATGAATTTGGAATGATGTAGGTGTAACATGTCTAATGAAATTAATGAAAGTAACGAATACATAAGCAGGACCTTGGAAGTATAGGCTGGTGAAAGTTAGAAAAGTAGAATGAATCAAGGTTAGGGTTAGAATAAGGGTTAGGGTTATAAAAGGAAAAATATCAACAAAGGGTGAAAGCCTTATACATACGGTCATACACATATAGTAAGAGCCTTATGGGTTATACAGCTTTAACGCCATATCTCATACACTTCTACATCTTTCGCATTCATTAGCATGATGATCCATACGAGAAGCAAATTGAATATTGCAATAAAGAATAGCAAAGTACGTCCAAGCAAAACCTCTTCAACAGATGCCGCACCAATCATTTATTTAGTCTACTAGTTTACTTTATTAATAAAACAAAAATGTATTGGGAAGTTATAACTGGGTAGTTAGAAGGGGTGAATAAACCCCATGCGTGGATGAACAATATCGCACGCACAAACGATGAATTATTAAAGTGAAATAATTGAGTAAACCTGAATTGAACTAAAAGCAAACAAATATCAAAAAAAGTAAGCATTCTATTCGTAAATATTTCTAAAAAAAAGTTCTGGTTTTGAAGCGTAAAGGACTAAACTAGCATTGTCAATTTGATTGGGAACGAATCATTTTCAAAAGTAAGAGCAACATATTCATCTGCGTTTAAAAATACACAATTTTGATAGTTTTTCAATGTTGATGTAACTGAACCAGTAAGTTTGCTGATTAAAAGTGCAGTTTGGTATGAAATGGAAGAAGCCTGGAGTATTCTGAGTCTACTCATTTTCATTTTGGAATCTTGATTTCCTTTGCTCAACAGCATATGCTCACCTCACATAGAAATGCATTGAATCAGAGATGGAAATTGCTGGAAGAAATAAATGACCTTATATATTGGTTTAATAGTAATTGACTTTTTGAGATTTTTCTAAAGAATGTGCTTTTATCATAGTTGAAAGAAAATAAATGAACTATTGGTGATTCAAAATACTTTGGTGAATAGAATTATTTGTTGCTTGGAAAAAGTAACACATACCATGGTGACCGAAGTAGTTATTAAAAATACGTATGCTCTTAAGTTCTGTGTAACAATTGTTTCGAAATTCTGAAAGCTTTCTAAGCCACACGAGAAAACCAAAAGCCATGCAGGCATGCAGTTGTAGAAGTATTCAGGTTCGTACTTCATATAAAATAAAAATTAAATTTCTTAAATAGGAAAATTTGGATCTTGATGGGATCCATGAACATAACCAACCTAAACTACGAATAATGAAACAAAACAATAAAACATAAGTTTGAAAATTATATTATTGAGAATAAATTAATACAAAAATTGAATTAACCAACAATATATCACGAAACAAACAACAACATTATCATACTATAAACACATCATGAAACAAGAAGCTTAGAATGATACAAAAGAACATAACAAGACAAATAAATAAATAACAAAAAAACTATAGTTCAACGGATACGCGGCACTGAAATATTTATTTAAGAAGTAATGATAACGAACTTTCGAAAAGCTTTCTAACTTTTCAGTGTTTTGAGAATGCACCTACCTTCATGGCTTCATTGTCAGTCTGGAGCGTGTAGACGCCGATGATTTGCTGGAATCTGGTCACGTGGATAATGACGAAAGAGTTGCGTAAGTGAATAGAGTTGTTTGGCACACACGTACTCAGGAGACCTTGTCTGGAAGGTTTGGCAGTATATGATGGTGGTGTGTTGCAGGAGTGAAAAGTATGAAGACCAAGTGATGGTTTGAAAAAGCGCAAGTTTATAAATGTTTTATAAATTTTATAAAGTTTATAAATTGTTCAATGTATTTCACATCAAGCTTCATGATCAAGTGAACTGGTGCAAAATGATGGAAGTTATTGTTGTTTGTTGAGTTAACGGTTGTTCATTACATGCGAAGAAGTAAAATTTCAACACTTTGACATTAAAGCATTTCATGACTCATTTTGGCGGCGGCTTTATTCTGCACTTATTGATTCAATACTAAAGTCATTGTTCACGCCTCATCACTTTCAGCGTTGCTATGCAATGGAAATTCCTTTATACCCACGCAATAAAAAATACCCTTCAAAAGGGTTTTCCAATTGTATTTTCTTGAAATCGAATCAACACATTTTCCTTCACGGGCCATTAAGTTAGCCAAAAAAACCAGAAAAATGATTTTTCCTACAAAAACATTTTCTTATTTCAAAATTCCTTCCGAACATCATCATATTCCACTGGTTGAATAACTAATACTTTCAGTTCATTTTGAAGTTTCCATATCTACATTTTCTGACCTTGAAACTTGGAAGTCATCAAAAGACACGCCATCTTCGTCGGTAATGTCGAAGAAGTGGTTGTAGTCGGGAAGCACATTGTAGTGCGCTTTGGTGGAAGAAGGGGTGAAGGAGCCAGAAGGGTGAGGGAGAAAAGTGGATGAAGGCTGTATCTGATGTTGACTCAAGCGTTCTGAGCTCACTGATTGACTACTCAGAACTGTTCGGAAAACGTGACAATAAAACAAACCAAAAAATTTTGTCCGAAAAAAACGATTACTTTGATAGATCAAAAATTTTTTTTTTTTTGAAAAATAAACTATGAATGATGAAAATTATATGTAGTGACTTTTATGTCATGAGTTGAAATTAATATGGATGAAGTTAAAATATAAAAATAAATGTGCTTTTGAGACTGGAGTGAATAATTTGAAAAGACTCTTGAAAAATAATTCGGAAAATTGATATAAACTTTATAAAAGTTTTCTTAATATAAATTTCATTATAACCTACACTTCAGTGACCTATAAAAGAGGTGGTTAGTCATAGAATTTCTAAGCAACAAAATTCGAATTTTTTTTTGAATGAAAAAATAAAAATATTTCCCAGAAATACATTGATTGAAAGATGTGTTAATTAGAATAAAAATATTAAAAAAACTTATTTAATGAAATAATACTAATAAAAGTTAAATAGCTTGTGTTAAATCAACTTGAAAGTAAAATAAACTGTAGTTTGGACTTGAAAAAGAATTGATTAAAAAAGTGTTCCATTGTTCAAATTTCTTTAAAAATCGAACTTCAAAATTCACAATGAAAATATAGATATCTTTATCAGTTCGGGCTGCGCAAAAGCGTGGATGTCCGTTGCTGTCCGTTAATTTTAGATACTTCATTTGAAATAATTTTATAAACATTTCGAAAATCTGTTTCAAATATTAGTTATGAAAAACTTAATCCATCTGGGAGTTATAGTTTTTTCTGGTTAAAATAATTTTGAAAAAATGTTTTTAAAATGATTGAATTCACTATTTTTTCGTTTGAAATACTGCATAGCAGTGAAATCGTCAGGCAACGCCTACATAAATACCGTTTGCCAATTTACTCAACACAACTTAAACAAGTCTTGAAAGGCATTGAAAGGAATTGTGGTATCCAGACAGTTTTACTGTGATTATGTGAAATGGCGAAGAAAGAAAAAAAAACTAAATTGAACTTTTTTCAATAGTTATTTTATAGGATTTGAAGTTATGAGTCCTGTTCTAAATTTTCGAGGCTCATTAATTCAATTCTATGGACAATTTTGCTTTTGATTTTTTATTTCTATCAACCTAAGAGTGTTGATTAACTCGACTGTTCTGTTAGTTTTTTCTTCATTCATTGTAAAATTCTCTGCAAAATATTTTTCAGTAGTTATTTGATTCAATCATATGCTTGTACTCAATTCAAACTTCTATTGTTCATCAAGTTGATCCTGTATTAACTTTTGCTTTAAAATTTTGTCAACTTTTAAACTTTTTAAGGTCATTAAGTTGATTCTTTAGTGAGTTTTGCTTTTCAATTTCATGTAACATTACAGTTATGGTTAATTTCACTTCGTCTTCCAATTTTGATTTTCAGTATCTTTTGTTTTTAATTATTCCTTCAGATTTTTTGTAACATTACAGTTCGTTTTAGTATAACCGTTATTTTTAGTTCGATTATTCGCCATGCTTTGTACCATCTTCAGCTCTGAAGGTGATTGAATAAACTTTGTATAAAAAATTATGAATTTTCAACATTATATTTATTTTTTATGTGAATCGATTTTCAGCTTTTTGGAATTTTTTTGTTGTGTTTATAAAATCAAATCCAGAAAAAAGCTGGAAATGGTATGGAACATTGTGAACAATTGAAGTACTAAAAAACAAAAATTAAATAAAAAAATTGAAATTAAATAAGAAGATTAAATTTAGATGAAGAAATTAAATTGAATTAAGAAATTGAAATTAATTTCAATAAACTAAAATTAAATAAAAAAATAATTAACTTAAATTTTTTAAAAATTAAAAATTAAAATAATTGAAAAAAAACTGAAATTAAATCTAAAAAATTAAATTAAAAATTTTAACTGTAAATTTTTTGTTTTAAAAATCTTAAATTGAATATGAAAGCCAAGTGTTGAATTTAAAAAAATCGGATTAAATCCTAGTTTAAAATCTAAGCTAATCTAATCAGGGCATTTGTAGCGTGCCTTCAGCACTTTGTTAAGAAGCACTCCCATGAAAAGGGTTTTACTCTGTTTTATATACCCATCGAATAACTATTGAAGAATGTTTCATCAAATTAACCAAAACTGTGATGTTACGAGAATTCTAAAAAAATAGTTTTAAAAAATGTCTATAGAATCAACTATATGGGTCTTTAAAGTTGAGAAGTGAATAACTTAAAATAACATAATACAACTAGTGGAGTAAGCTTCATTCAACGTTTAACTTTTTTTCGTTTTTTCTTTTTCATATTCATGAGGAAGTCTGTCTAGATACCACAATTCTTTGCAATGCTTTTCAACACTTGTTAAATTCTTGTTGAGTAAGTTGGCATACGGTATCCATGTAGCCGTTTGGTTGACGATTTCACAGCATTGGCTTTATTTCAAACGAGAAAAGACCGATTCAACCATTTGAAATTTTTTTCCAAAATTTACGTAACCAGCAAAAACTATAGCCTTTAGATGGATTAGTTTTTCCATAGCTAATATTTAAGATTTGAAAGTTTAAATAGTCAATAAAAACAGTTTGAGGTAAATTTAAGTAACGAACAGCAACGGCCATACACGCTTTTGCCAAACCATGAATATAGCTCGAAATGTTTGTTCATACGTTAGCGCTTATGAGTTTTGTTTTGCAAATTTTATCGAATTAATCGCTCAAAAGTGTTCACAATGAGTATAATTTAGAGACGACACAATTATAAAGGATTGCTAGATTATAATTCAAAAATTCAAAAATCTTTCATATTCAAAGAAAAAAAGATAAAAATTAAGTTTAATAACTTTTTGTTTAAATTATCAGAGTTGTCCAACAAACAAAAACAAAAATGTTTGAGAACTGGAATGAAAGCAGTGCAAACATAACGCATGGAACTCAAAATCATAAGTTAAATATAGTCAAATAATGAAACCTTAAAACGGTTACTTCTATACAAACAAACACATCGGATAATCTAATCTAATCAAATCCCTTGTATAGCGTTGATTCCACACTGTCCTAAAGCGCTTCAAGCGGGATACACAGCACAAACACAACACATAGAGTATACACAAAATAAACACAACAATAACATAAAAAAGAAAAAGAAAATAACTACACGAAAATCAGAAACACAAAAAGACACCTTCGGAAGACTTGATGCTATGGAGGACAAAACGATCTAGAGAAATGGGCTGTCTGTGAACCACGAGTGAAAATCCTTCGAGTCTGGAAGCAGCAGGGTAGTAACTGGAATCAACTGAATGACTTTGTTTCTAAGAGGGAAGGGTGGTGAAAAGTGGAATTTTTAAAAAAAAGAATAAATCCAGCTGAAAACGTTTGCTTGAACTACCAACTCAATCGAATTAAGGGCTACCTTTTTAGAATTCTTTTTTATGCGAGTGAGTAGAAGAATGTCGTCAAAGAGCAACAAGTACATCTCGACAGACTTGGAAACCTCTGAGGACATGAGTGCAAACTATTTTGGCAATTTGTTAGGTAAGATAGATGTTTGAGGAATACAAGTGTAAATATTATTATAGAAGCTTTAACATTGGAGAGTCTTGAAAGCACTCAAAGGTTATTATTAATAATAATATTTTCATTATAATAATGCTAAAAAACTAGTTTTTAACGAAGAAATACATAAAATTATTAAGATGAAGTGTTCAGAGTAAAAAACTATTCAACAGGTGAGTTTTCAAAGTTTTACAAAAAAATATTTTGAATTTTAAGGTTATAAATTTTGAAACAGGCTGTTCCAAAACTTGGATCCACTGATGTTGAACATTTTCAATGCCAGGTTTTAAACTCGTGCTTGTTGAAAACGACATGCTTATCCTATCTCGGTCCTTGTTATTCAGACTAGCAATTGAAACGAAATCACGTTTCAGGTACGCAAAACCCTCATTGGACAAACTCTCATACATCTACAGAACAATTTTAAAATCAATCTTTCCATAAATCTTCAGCCATTGAAGCTTCTCAAGTACAGGGATAATGTGATCTACTTCCTTATACCCGTGATGAACCTAGCTGTTGTATTGAGTATGGATTGGATACCTTGTGTTGCTGCCTTTGATGAAAAGACTAAAGCAATGTTGCCACAGTCAATACGACTTTACACTAAGGCTGATGCAAGTGTCTTCAAGGAGTCCATTTTCAAACATCTCATGATTGATCTCATTTAACCCAGAGAAGTAAGATACATCCTTATAGTTTTCAATAACTGTGTTTACATAGCGATTTTTTTATTCATTCGGCTTCTCAATTACCTCGCAGCTTTCGATGAACTGATGTTGCTTACTGGTACAAAATAGTTCTAAATATTTTTCTGGTTCCAACAAGACAAGAACCAGATCACTTTTATCCTCTCTGTTAAGCTTGGAGCGATTGGCTTTTATCCAAGTTGAAATTATATCCACACACTCAGACACTCTCATTTGCAATCTTGCTGTGTCATCACTCATGCAGTGGCCATATATCTGAGTGTCATCGGCATGTTTATGAAATCCTAGCTTGTATTCTATAGCTTTTTTTCAAAGCATCCAGCCTATAAAACAAAAACAATTGTCTGAAAACATATTTTTTTGGACACCCAATTAAGAGTCAACAAAACCTGATTTTCTCCCACTGCAAAGTATTTTAAAAGAACTGTTATAGACACAAAATTTTATTTTTGAACTTTCACACAATAAATAGTTTTAAACCCCTCTAGTGTGATATCATCAAAGCCATAATAATGTCGAAACGTTCCAACAATATACTGTGATTAACTAAGTCAAATGCAGTTGCAAAAGCTAACAGTACGAGGAGGGAAAGCTTACCACCATCAGCTGCACCGAGAATGTGTGAATACACTTTTGTAACAGTTGTTTCAGAGGAATGATAAAGACGGTGAGCTGACTGGTTGGTAGATAAAAAATTTGAGTTGTTCAAATAACTCGACTAAGTTGAGAACAAGTCTTTTTGCGAGCTCGGACAAAACAGGCAGATTAGAGATGGGTCTGTAGGATGAAGCAATGTTGTGATCGAGACCAGGCTTTTTCAACAGTGCTGTAATCTGAGCCGATTTCCAAGACTTTGGGACAACTTCTTCAAAAAGAGACAAACTGACAACATTTATCAAACAAATGAAATTAATCCTGAAGCCTTTTTCAAAAGCCAGTTGGATACTGGATTTAATGCCCTTTGTTTGTTGAAAGACCTATAGAGACTTTCGAATAGCTCAGTCTATCCACGTTCTTAAGCCTATTGAGGTTATTTTCTTCGGCTTCAATTAAGCTTTTTTTAACTCAATTTTTTTTGAAAAGGATTGCAGTTTAACAGGCTGAACAACATCCACAGAAAATCTCTTTCATCGACCAAAGATGTTATTAATGCAGATTCAAGTATTAGCAGTTTTGTTTTTTGAATCTCTGATTTCATTATTTTTATAATCTACACGCTTGTACCTAAACAGCCTTTTGTGAAATTTTTCCACACCCAGCTATGCAACAGTTGTTTATGGCGCCGTTCATTTGGCGTGCAAGAAAAGGCCATGGGTGGAAAGTCGTTCTGCTTTGCTTGGTTGCACTTTGAGGATAGAGACCCGTCTATACAAAGCCTATTCCTTTCTGTACGCTTTTTCCAGTTTTAGCGGGGCTTGCTTCTTTGGTGCAGTCACAATCAGTGAATTCACGTACGCTTTGCCTTTGTACACAGGGTCTCAAGCAACCATGAAAAAGTTGGCTAAAATCACTGGTCCAACATGCTGTTTTTCTCGGGTTTCATCGACATGTCAACCTTTCTGGAAGAACTGCCCACTCACGTTATATGACTTCTCATTATGATATCTTTGTTGAAACTGAGCTGTTCCGTGCATGTCTTGAGCGAGTTGACTGTGGCGGTGACTATGGCAAAAGGGGACTCATGTTCCTTGGTCGAAGCCGAGTCCTTGACGTGACTGTAGCCGATGAGAGCTGCTATAAAATCGAAATTTTCAAAAATACTTCCAAACCTCAATGAGTTTTCCGAAAAGTTAACTTGTTTGTTTGGGGTCAGGCTCAAAGTATTTCTTTATCTTTATCTCAAAGTATCGCCGTCTAGCATCAGCTTGCTGTACTTTCTATAAACAATTTATATTATTTTTCCTTTTTTCTCATTTGGCGTTCTTTAAGATTCTTTTTTTAATCTTTTTTTAAATTTTTTATACTTTTGAAATTTCAAAACTTTTACTTTCATTTACTTTTTAGAGTCAAATTTATGCTTTAACATTTTTGCTTCATTTTCTGAACCCCGATTATCAAATAATTTTCTGGATATTATTTTTTCCAAGTATTTTTTAAGCATATTTATGCAAAATTTTCTTTTCCGTATTGTGGTCCTATTTTCTGGAACTCTCTCATTGTTTCAATTCAACCTTTTTTATTTTATTTCTTTGAAGCTCCTAAAATTTATTTGTCTTGAAAGTTGAACGCAGAAGGCTTTTGAATCAGTGTTATACAAAAGTTTTTAAAAAAATGAGATTAAAAATAAGAGTTATAGATATGGAGTCAAAAATCGCATAATTTCCCGTATTGGCTGGAATCGTTCTGTTTAAAATCATTCTTAAAAGGTTGAATGAAAGCGATACACGTATATTGATTATCTTGATGAGATGAATCTTAAAATTTGTGAATTAAAAAATCAATTGGGGATATAAATACAAAAAGCTCCCAAAAGATTGATTGTGTTGGGTTGAAATCAATTTTAAAGTCAACTAAACAACCAAACGCCAACCAAACGCCAACCAAACGCCAACCAAACAACCAAACAATCAGGCACCAAGCAAGCAGAAGTCATTGAACCAACCGAGCAGAGTGACAGGGCCCTCATGCACCAGCTGCCTCGAAGGACTGTTAATGAGACCCTCACAAGGTTGTTTCTTCAGCATTGGCCTGATGAACTAGGTGCAAAAACGAGGTATTAAATTTGAAAAAAAAACATTCACTTAAAATTAGGAAGTACCAGTTATAACCTTTGGTTCTTGATATTATTGATGCTTCATAATATATCGAAAACGGAGTTAAAATATTTAAATTCATTCAGCAAAAAAACCATTCAAAATCAAAAAAAACAAAAATTCTTTTAGAAAAATAAAAATTTGAAACTCACGTCGGGGATGTAGCTCTTGGGTTCCATCTGAAAGATGGGAGTCCACACTATTAGCAGCCATATCATCTTTGCTTCTAACGTTTCTACAAATGAATGGATTATTTTCCGGATGATTATGGCTCAAATATTCGAATTGTTGTCTTGTAAAGTGATAAAATGAGGAATAAATGAATGGATGTTCCGAAAATGAGTGGATAGATGGTTGTTGTGTGGATAAATGGATGGATAGTTGTTTGAAAAATCGATATTTTGCTAGATTGTATGAATAGATGTTGTACGGAAAAATTAATGGATGTGTGTTTGATGGAAGATAGCTGATAGCCGGGTAGAGGCTTGAAGGGGTGGTTCATGAATGAATATATAAAGAAAAGTATTCTGATAAAAATGGACCAATGGAAACTTATATGTATGAAAAAAAAGAGTTATTGAAATACGACAGTAGAAATCGATTTTCAATAAGGGTTCTCAATAAATAAACTTCAAAGAGTTTCTTCGCCTGATAGCTTCAAAGGAAAATGTTTGATGCATGAACAAATATTAGCATGAAAAATATAATCTATCCTGAATTTTCAAAGCTGTTAGTTTTTTTTCAAACTTTTTATTTTTCAAATGCAATTGAAAATTTAAAATTTAGTAGTAAATTACAAATTTTCAAATTATAACTCTGATTCAACATTTAACTTTAAACTTAAAAAAATCATTTCGCTTAGGTTATGGCTCAAAAACATTGAAACACAGAGATAGATTTTAAGTAAATGAAAAATGATTGTAAAAGAAGTCATTGCCACTGACTCAAGGAATCTTCAAGTCTTTTAGAGGTTTCTCTGATAGCAAGTCTGTCCTGGTCATTATGTGTATACTTGATGATGTTCGCTAACAGGAGAGGCACCTTGGTGCAGTGTTGCATGGGTGAGATGAGAAGGTCTGTGAGATGAAGGCGGTGACACCTGGGGTCTTTGGAGCAAATCTGTGTGGTTGAGTAGCTGATTAAATGCATAACATTAACGCTGCTCTTCAAGGTAAGTTGATGCACGCGTCATTCGAATCATTTGAGTAATTTCACTTTTTAAAGAAAAAGTTACAAAAAGTTCAGCGCACGAGAATATTCATCTATGATAATGAGAAAATGTGTTGAAAACGTTACAAAGTCAAGTCTGAAAAACTATTAACAAATGATGGAAATTCATGCAAACAATAGGCCACACATACATAACTGAAAACTGAAATTGTTCAAAAAATTGAAAAATATAAAAAGTTTGAAGGATTTGAAAAGTTAATAAGCTTTTTCTATTTGACATAGTTTATTCCGTTTTTTTCAGTTATTTTTTTACTTCTTGAAACAAAAGCCACTTGACTTACGCTCGAGAAATTTATAATTCAGAATTAAAATTTTCTTTAGAGCGCATCAAAGACTTATGTGTTATACCATTTTTAAAACTCGTCTTTTTTTTTGTTATATTGTAAAATATTGTGTTTTATTTTAAAATATTGTATTTTATTTTAAAATATTGTATTTTATTTTAAAATATTGTATTTTATTTTAAAATATTGTATTTTATTTTAAAATATTGTATTTTATTTTAAAATATTGTATTTTATTATAAAATAATGAAAAAAACTTTAGAGAACCCGTTCAAACTCTCTGAATTCTTGGTTCTTCCTCAGTTGATCCAACAGTACCACTGCCTTGGAGTAGTTGAGGCAGTATTCGTGATACACCTCACCATTTCTTGTCAACTCACAAAACTATGGAATAGTGTTGCAAAGAATGGTGACTGAAGTAAGTGCTGCTGATGATGGCATACTCGGGAAAAAGGCAATCGGATTGTGTCATCGATAGATAATGGATGGCGTATGAAAATATTGAATGGTGTCATGAACGAAATGATGGCGATGTTGTAAATAGATCAAGTTGGATGAAAAGAATGAATATTAATGACGGTAGTGTTGTTGAAAAATAAAACGTTTTGTGCCTATTTTGAAGGCATGCTGGTGCTTTGAGTACTGAAACACTCGTCATGTAGCGCTCTTGAACAGTGTGGAATCAGCGCTATACAAATTATTTGATTAGATTAGATTATATAAAATGGTCCAGTAGAGTAAACTAAAAAAAATCAACAAAATACTGAGAGTTATATATGCTCACATGATTATTCACTCTATGCTCATTTCAAAGTGTGACAAGCTGGTGAATTCGATTACGTTCGTCATGGGCCTATCTTGCCGTTGAGGTCGAGAGATCCGAAGGAGGAATTGAAGTTGGTGGTCTCACCAACATTTTGAATATTTATTAACTATTTATTAATTTATTAATTATTTATTTATTTATTAAATATTTATTAATTGTTTTTATTATTATGTTGGAATGACAAAAAATTTGCTGACAATGCAGGACGATCGTCTTGTTCACGTGAGGACTCAATGCAGAAGTGCATGTCTTTTGTACTCATGTATTACATGCCATTTCAATAAAAATTGACAAAGTTATGTTGAAAAACTAAACAGAATATTCTGCTGGAGAATAGCGGAGGATTATTTAGCTAAGATTCTTTTCTTTATTTAATTTTTTTCTCAATTTTAAATGTTTGTCCTATTTAAAATTCTCAAAAATAGTTTGAAAAAAGATTTTAAAAAATTTTGACTTTTACTTAACTTGAGCAAGTTTTAAATTGAAAAGTGGCAACCCATTCTGAGAATCTTTTCTTAACTTTGAATAAATGGTCCATAAATAATCAAATCAATAATCGCTAGCAACAGCAACTTGGTATAAGAAAATTCACTTCAAACCATTTTATAAATCTTTAGAGCTTGATAAATTATTTTTGGTTGAAAAAAAATTTAATTTAATTTATTGGAAATTTTAAAAAATATGATTCTTTGTTACAACATTTTTTCGAATAAATCTTCACTAAAACATCTTTCAAGCTAATATTCTTTAAACACAATCCAAAAATCTATTCAATAAAATAACAAAACAGGAACAAAAAAACATTAAGAAAGCAAGGCAGGCGTACAAAATTTAAAAACTACTGTCGCTTACGCACGATTTGTACAACGACCATGTGTATATTATGGACTCCTTGCTGCTCAGTATGGTCTCTTTGAAATTCTTGGCGATTCCTTCACAATGGATTTTTCATACACTCAATGTGCTCTTTTTTTAAAAGTTTTCATTGAAGCTACTCAAATTTCAAATAATATACTTCTGGCTTCTCAATGGTTTGAACTGCTTAGAAACCAAAAGTATAGGTTAATTAGCCTATTGAGAGTTTCCTTGAAAAAAACTTGAAAAAGTGTCTAATGAATTTTGTAAACTAACGCAGAAGATCCCTTCAAAAAATTTAAAATTTAGTTTTGCCTTTAAAAAAGTAAAATCCGTAGTCTCATTTGTGCTTTTTTTTGTGCTTATATACTCATATAGTAACTTTTTTGAAACAAGATGATGACGCTTTACAGGCTTAGCGACATTACAGTGCTTTTTCTACATTGTTCGCTCAGGCATCTTCAAACACGAGTTTTGACTCAAGCCATGAGTACTAACATGAGTACTAACTTCGCTTGGAGCTAGAAATTATTTCAATGACCAACAGAAAGATAAGATTTGAAGTGTAACAGAGAAGATCACATAGAAAATAAATGTTGGTCAAAGCTGCCAGAATGTAAGGCTCAATAGCATCACCACACGTACTCTTGCCAGAGCGGAGAGCAAGACATGAGTCTGAGCCACCTCTGTGGCCGTGGCGTGTTCCTTCAACATGCCTATGAACTCCACACAAAATGTTTCTGTCACCTGGGTGAATGGCAGAACAAAAAATAAAAACACTGAAACTTTAAAAAAATCTTTTTTTTATTTTATAAAATTTTCATTTAGATCGGATACTTAACGGTTTTTTTACAAGCCGTGTTGAAAGAATTTTGCGAAATTTCAAACATCAGTGCCAATCTTTGAATTAAGTTTTTAAATTAGATTTTTTGTTGAAGCTTAAGTTTTGAATGTCCGCAAAATGACCCACTGGCGTATATGGTACAAAAAAAGAAGACTTTGTTTTTGATGGTTGTTTCTAGGTTGATGAGTCAGTCAATAGACATTTTTGCTTTGTGGATGTCACAAAAGTTGAGCTACAAATGTTTTTATTTGTCACTGATAACTTCCTCATCCTCGGTCTCTATTAATTCGAATCCATGAATTATTTAAAATTATGGGACAACTCAAAGACAGGCATTGATTCTGGCAAACCTTGCAAATATCATCCAAGTTGCCAAATAGGTCGGCAGGTTCAGCGTTCATGAGATATCCTTCCACTTGCGACTTCTTCAAAGGTTCCATGAAGCACTGGATTGATGATTTAATTGTGTTTGGTTAAAGTCCCTTTTGTTAGGCCGTAAATTTAGCTTCTACAAATATTTGCGGTTTCTTATTCAAGTTATATATTTTTAATTTTTTTTTCTTTAAAAATGGAAAATAGAATTTCAATATGAAATTTCTGCTAAAATGAGTTTAATTTTCATTTCAATCATCATGAAATCTATCATTACTAATCTGTAACTAGCAATAATCATTAAATTAATTAACAGCGACATAGAGGAATCAAACAATACTATGTCTAAACGTGAAAGAAATGAAGGAGAAGTGGTAAAAAGCAATGTTAATGAGCACGCACATTTTTGAGAACCATGAGGTAGTCGACAAGGAAAACGCACTCACTCGTGAACAATTCCCACACGGCTTCCCTTCTCTTCACCTCTTTGCCGTTCAGTTGCGCCAGTGGTATTTGCTGGGGTGAATTTTTGGAGTGATATGGGGAGTTTTTTTGTTGATGCTGTTGGTTATGTTGCTCTTGTTGGAATAACTGTTGTAGGCTTGGCATTTGATGTTCTGAAACGGTAGACTGTGATGGTTCTTCATCTTCCTCTGTGCACGTTACGTTGTTATAAGACTTTCTTTCTTCTTCGTCATTTTTCTGATCATATTCCCTTTTCACACCTAAGAATACTTCTTCATTCACTTTTTCTATGACGTCATTATTCAACAAGTCTACGAATTCACCGGCTGAGTCAACAACAACTCGAATGTGATTGTTCGTCAAAAGTTCATGCCATTTGGCATCCTGCGGTGTCAAACGTGGTTTTTATACTTATTCCTGTTTGGAAGAGTTCAAAATATTGGAAAAAACTAAGAGCAAATTGTTCAAGGGTTTTGTTTAATATATAAGATACGATTCATAGTTCTATGTTTACATAGGGTATCAGACGAATGCTCTTTCCGTCTATGATATAGTTAATTGTAGAAAATGAACTGAAAATTTGTAAAAAAATTGAAAAATAGTTTTGGTGGAAGTGTCACTAAGTAATTTGAGTGGAGCGGAAGTGACTTTCAGTTAACTTTTGAATGTATTCGAAAGAAAAAAAAACGAAAAATACGCCCACCCACACAGACACACACAAATAAACACACACACACACACACACACACACACACACACACACACACACACACACACACACACACACACACACACACACACACACACACACACACACACACACACACACACACACACACACACACACACACACACACACACACACAAAATACACAAGCACACTGACAAAGTTTTGACTTCAAAATTAATCAAATGAAAAATTTTCAAAAATCATTCTAACTACGCTACCACTACCCCTACTATAACTTTGGATAAAAAATTTATAGTAAATTTATTTGTGAATTTTTCCATATATCTACGTTATTTTCATCAATGCAATAACAGCGCATTTGTAATTTTAACTCAAAATTGAACAATTGAAAGAGGCAAGGGTACTTTGTGGCCGTTCCAATCCATTCCAATCATCATTACTAGTCCCCTCAAATTTATGGCCGACAAGATAATTCAGCGATGGTACGAATGAATCAAACTTTGTCTCAATAATTTCATTCTTGGAATAGCCAAAATTAACCACCGTCTGACAGTTTTTATTAAATAAGTCGGCATAATTAATAGATAGGCTGACGTTATTGAGTGTATTGGACAAATTTAGCGTCATCAACCTTTCGCCTCCAGCACAGTACGCCACCACAGTACATCACCACAGTACATCACCACAGTACATCACCACAGTACACCACCACAGCACATCACCACAGTACATCACCACAGTACATCACCAAACATTTTCTCATCAGTAACTCAGAATTCCAGAACGTGAGGTTATTCAAAAGTGAGATGGAAGTTGTGCCAGAACCAATTCAAAACCAAAAGATAGATGTTTATGGCAAAAACATGACATGAACCAGAGTCAAACAGTATGAGTAAGCTGCGGAGTCGAAGCTGGAGGTCTTCAAGAAAGCAAGGCTAAGACTTCTCGAATCAGTAAACACTCTGCTCACCAACCGTAGAGGAGTGGTAGAGGTTTCAACTCTACGTTACGAAGAATGCTGTTAAGGTTAGTTTTATTTTCCAGTTCTAGACATATGTGTGTTAAAAAAGCTCAAACTCCGAGTCAGTCCGGTTTATCTCACAAAGAATTTTAAAACAGCTCGGCCATCCTAGCCACATACAATAAAAATGTTTTGATTCTGAAGAGTTTGAATTTTTAATTGGAGCAACCCGACAACGCAGATGCACAAAAATGTTTGATTATTTTGAGGTTTCATCTTCTTACAAACCAACTCACCCATAACCAAGGAAGATGAATCAATGCAATAGCATCTAGAAAGAGTGTCCACATTGACTATATTGATATTGGCATTTCTGGTCACAAGCTCAAATTACCTTCCACCTACCGAAAGCTCAAAAT
Organism: Branchellion lobata; assembly: GCA_947562095.1. NCBI lineage: Eukaryota > Metazoa > Annelida > Clitellata > Hirudinida > Piscicolidae > Branchellion > Branchellion lobata. The sequence goes on along the minus strand of OX387247.1, from coordinate 4,599,464 downwards.
CAGACGTCAGAATCTTTTTGACATAAAAATGATATTTCAGAAGTGAAGCTGTCTCCATTTTCAACTGCCACAAGTTTTGATGTGGACTCAGCTTTTGACCTTTAAAATTTCACTCTGTTAAAAACCCTTGACAAGATGATTCTTTTTAAGACTGAAAAGTACATAAGAGATTTTTTAGTCCATGGTTTGATCAGATGTGTCGTACTTAGAAATTTCTGAAAATAATAATTATAATAATAATAAATTCATTTTGTAAATTGCCAAAGAAAGCAACTGAGGCGTCTGAAAAGGATCTACATGAAGACCAAGATTGAAAATGGGTTTGTTGTATGACTTAGTCAAAAGAAACTCTAGAAAGGTTTAATAGGCGTAAGCGTTGAAACTATAAAAAAGAAAAAAACTTTTTAAAAAAAGCTAACATTTGGAGCTACATTAATAGTATCTCTGATCAAAGAAAAAAATCTTTTGCTTTTTTTTGGAAAGGTAGTCAGCAAAAAACATATCCAAGCCAAAGAAGATCTCAATTTGTCATCCTATGCACAACACTGTAGTCTCAGTAGGCTTCACGATAAAAATGAATTTTTCAAGGCTATTCAGAGGCTATTCAGAGGCCTTCCAACAAACAGGGTGCATCTGCTTCAATACCCACTCGGCTTATAAAAAAGATATCAGAATTGATTTCATTTTTAGTAAAAAGTATGGTCAATCAGTCTTTTTCTTCAAAAAATGCAATAATATTTTTGAAATCGGCCCAGGTTATACCACTTTTGAAAAAGACTAGTCAGGGTCTCAACGTCGCTTTATCCAACAGACCCAATTTTAAGCTGCCTGTTTTGTCTAAACTCTCAACAGTCATAAGTCATCCAAATGGTCCAAGTTTTTTTTCCATCCATCACTCAGCTAACCGTCGTCATTGTTCCACTGAAACGGCTGTAACAAAGAGGTATTCCGACATCCTTTGTGTAGCCAACAGTGGTACACTTTTTTCTTCTTGCTCTCAGATCTTTCAGCTGCCCTTGACTCAGTTGATCGCAGTATTTTGTGAAATGGTTTGAAAAGGCATATGGTTTTGATGGTCTCACACTAGATTGTTTCAAGAACGATTCGAGTGACAAATTCTTCAATGACAACATCTGCAGAAATTCTGCAGAAAGACATCGAATTTGTTGGCTTTTAATTTGGTTTCCCAAAAAATTTGTTCTTAGACCATTGTGGTTTTTTTATACATTGGGGACCATGAAAGGATAGCTCTGGAATACAAGCTAGACTTTCATGACTACGCTGATGACACTTAAATATATAGCCATTGCAATAATGAGGGCACGGAAGGATTACAAATGAGAATGTCTGAGTATGTGAATGAAATTGCAACTTGGATGAGACCCAAGTGCTTTAAAATCAATGGTAAAAAAGCCGAAGTGATCTGGTTCTTTTCCCGTCGAAATCCGAAAATTTTTAAAACTATTTTGTCCGTCTATTAAAAAACAACATAATTCCATCAAACTCTTTCAAAACCTTGGAAATCTATACAGATGTAACATCTCTGCGTCCAATATTTTTATCTAAAAAAAATTTCATAATGGACTCCTCGAAGACACTTCCATCAGCTTTATTCGAAGTCGTCTTGACTATGGCAACATGTATTTAGTCAGCTTACCTAAAGCATCAACGCAGATTATTCAATCCATAATCAATACAATAGCCAGGCTCATTACAGGAGTAAAAAGATGTGATCACATTACCCTTGTACTCAAGAATCTTCAGTCGCTGAAACTTGAATAAAGAATTCATTCTTAAAGTGTTATGCACGTGCACAACTGTTTTCCAATGAGATTTCAGCGTCTTTGACATGTGACCAATTTTCGGTTGCTAGCCGGTTTGAAAAACAAAAACTGAAATCTGCTAAGTCACAATGTTGTTCCCAACAAACGTAAATTTAACTTAACAGGATTATGAAAGTTTAGCATCAGCGGACTTAACAAAATCCTTTTGTCGAACTTTGAAAACCCGCTTGTTCAAAAAATATTTTTTCTAACTTTCTAATCATAGTAATATTACAATTTATTTTATCTTTAAAAACTTTTTTTAAATATAATAATAATAATAATGAATTTGGAGTGGCTTTGAAACTCTACTGCCACTATAATATTATTCGTATTTGTATTTTATTGTTTTGTACCTCACCATAGTACATCTCTATAGTACCACACCACAGTACACCACCAGATTACACCACTGAAGTACATCACCACAATACACCACCACACTACATCACCACAGTACACCACCACACTACACCCCCACAGTACACCACCACACTACATCACCACAGTACACCACCACACTACATCACCACAGTACACCACTGAAGTACATCATCACAGTACGCTACCACACTACATCACCACAGCACACCGCTAAATTTCAAAACCACAGAACATCACGAACTTTGTACTTGAAGATTTCATCTTCGTTGAATTCTGACTTTTTGAGATTATGGAGCATGTCCGCTAGTTCACTCATGTGCTCCTTGGTCCGAGTGTGTGCTTTTTTTTCCTGAAATTAGTTGTTTCATGGTTGTTTGTAGGGATAATAGTTGTTGTAGTGGTGTTTGTTATGGTGGTGTTTGTTATGGTGGTGGTGGTTGTTATGGTGGTGTTTGTTATGGTGGTGGTTGTTATGATTGCGTTTTTGTAGGGTTTCGTAAAAGTGGAATATAAAATAAAACGAAACAGCCACATTTTTTTGACTGCACCTGATGCAGTTCGATATATCTTTTAATTTATATATATTTTAAGCGTTGTTAAGCTTCCTCTGGAAATGCATTTGCATGTTAACACAGTGCTATATTGTCGCAAATGATGCTATGCGATATAGCCACGAAATTATATCATTAGTGATTTATGTAAAATTTTGATTTTTAATTTAATGTGTTCAAGTTTTTTTTTTAATAAAAAATGACTTCTGATCTTTCTACATCCTTCACCATGACCAAGCTTTCCTTCATCACGACTACTTTTTCTCATCCTTCCTCATACCCATACCCTCTTCCATCATCATTCAACCACCAATGAGCTGCAGCATTGTAATCAAATTCAATGGAAGAAACACCTCCACCTCCCTTTCACTTCCATTCAAACTCCACCATCAAACTACTTGTTCTGTGCAGGCAACGATACCCAACAATTTCAAAACCATTAGCTCCATCACCAAACATGCAATCAAAAGTACATCGATGGGTTTTCAATTGACTTTTTCAAGAGTTTCGTCATGGCTATCTCACAATGGAACCGCCACGTAATCCACGCCGCATTTTTGATTCACTTAACTGCAACAGATGGGAAACAGATTCAACCAATTCTCCAAAAACCTTTCTGGCTCTCTTACAGGCTACCCCAAATGTCACTTTCAACATTTCTCTTTTCACACTTCCAATCATCACTATCAGGACGCTACTTTCTCGGGTCTCCAGCTGAGACAGCAATAAATCACTTAGCGATATATACTCTCCCATGGCTATTAGCTCCAATAATAGTAACATCTCGGCCTAAAAGCACAGAATTAATATACGCATCTCATAAAATTACGACCAGCAAGTCCAACTCCCCTTCTGCATCTACCCAGCCCTGGTCAAATATAAATTCATCAAAATAAAAATAAAACCATGCAGCTTCTCTCAAGGTGGTTTTTTTCTCACACTTGGATTATACCAACCCAAAATTGCAAAAGTTGCCCTATCTATGGCTATAACATTAGAAAGTGCAGAAATCATAGAATCTGCGCACAATGGGCCGGTGATCATAATGTGTACAGAAGCGTACAAGGCACGACCATCCGACCACTTGCCCAAGCTGTCCGATTTAGCAACAGCAAGTCCGTCTCACGATGGGCCGCACAGCTTGGCAATGACGGTAGCCCTTTACAGGTTAACTTCACTCTACAGCTCGCTTTTCAAAATTTTGCTTTCTGAACCCTTATCCTAGTTATAAGAGCTTCTCAGAATAGAAATTCAATTTCGACTGAAACTTAGATCGGTGAGAAACCCAACAATGTCAAAAAGTTTGATATTAATCTTCTTGGCTATCCTGTTATACGCTCACTCCATCCCAAAGGTACACGTGGCGCAGGTATTTTCCGATTCCCTGCGATATATTGAAGCTGTCTCTTTTTTAACTCTTTTTTGAACTACTTACAGCCAAAGTAATTTTTCTCTCTAATTATTGGGCCCTTTCTATCAGGTACCGCGTGCCAACTCTAACAATCTTTTCGCGAAATCAATTATATCTCTTCAGCTTCCTTTTTCTACTCTTTGTCGGATCTGGGGTTTTTAAATTTTAAAGTGCTGTGAGCAAAGAAAGTCGTTTGATGCTTTGTTGAAAGACTTCGACTTGGTGCAGCACGTTTAGTTTTCCACTTACATATTAACCCATTTTGTGGAGTTCATTCTGTTCCCCATTTTGTGGAGTTCATACATCCTTTGAATTAAAATTTCTATCTTAATGAGGACCTAAGCAAAGAATTCTTTAATACTGACAACCTTCTCATGCATTTCTGTCTTAACTTCGTCAATCCCTCCACTTACCCGCTACACCACCTTTTGCACCTACAAAAACATTAGCTATGAAGTTTTTTTAAATGACCTCGAAAGCATTGAAATTATAACATATTATACATTCATACATAATTTCATTATATCCTTCTATTTATTCCTTTTTAAAAATCCTTATTGTTGTTGTTAATCATGTTGTTGATGGCTTTATTAGTTGTTAAAATAGTTTTTTTTTCTAATTTCAAAAGTAAAAAATTCAAAAAACTAACCTTTTTCATCAAGTAAAAGGGCGTCTTAGCTTTTTTGTCTGCAAATGGAAGGGATTATTCAATTGGAAGTAAGCACCATACATCATCATCATCATCATCATCATCATCATCATCATCATCATCATCATCATCATCATCATCATCATCATCATCATCATCATCATCATCATCATCATCATCATCATCATCATCATCATCATCATCATCATCATCATCATCATCATCATCATCATCATCATCATCATCATCATCATCATCATCATCATCATCATCATCATCATCATCATCATCATCATCATCATCATCATCATCATCATCATCATCATCATCATCATCATCATCATCATCATCATCATCATCATCATCATCATCATCATCATCATCATCATCATCATCATCATCATCATCATCATCATCATCATCATCATCATCATCATCATCATCATCATCATCATCATCATCATCATCATCATCATCATCATCATCATCATCATCATCATCATCATCATCATCATCATCATCATCATCATCATCATCATCATCATCATCATCATCATCATCATCATCATCATCATCATCATCATCATCATCATCATCATCATCATCATCATCATCATCATCATCATCATCATCATCATCATCATCATCATCATCATCATCATCATCATCATCATCATCATCATCATCATCATCATCATCATCATCATCATCATCATCATCATCATCATCATCATCATCATCATCATCATCATCATCATCATCATCATCATCATCATCATCATCATCATCATCATCATCATCATCATCATCATCATCATCATCATCATCATCATCATCATCATCATCATCATCATCATCATCATCATCATCATCATCATCATCATCATCATCATCATCATCATCATCATCATCATCATCATCATCATCATCATCATCATCATCATCATCATCATCATCATCATCATCATCATCATCATCATCATCATCATCATCATCATCATCATCATCATCATCATCATCATCATCATCATCATCATCATCATCATCATCATCATCATCATCATCATCATCATCATCATCATCATCATCATCATCATCATCATCATCATCATCATCATCATCATCATCATCATCATCATCATCATCATCATCATCATCATCATCATCATCATCATCATCATCATCATCATCATCATCATCATCATCATCATCATCATCATCATCATCATCATCATCATCATCATCATCATCATCATCATCATCATCATCATCATCATCATCATCATCATCATCATCATCATCATCATCATCATCATCATCATCATCATCATCATCATCATCATCATCATCATCATCATCATCATCATCATCATCATCATCATCATCATCATCATCATCATCATCATCATCATCATCATCATCATCATCATCATCATCATCATCATCATCATCATCATCATCATCATCATCATCATCATCATCATCATCATCATCATCATCATCATCATCATCATCATCATCATCATCATCATCATCATCATCATCATCATCATCATCATCATCATCATCATCATCATCATCATCATCATCATCATCATCATCATCATCATCATCATCATCATCATCATCATCATCATCATCATCATCATCATCATCATCATCATCATCATCATCATCATCATCATCATCATCATCATCATCATCATCATCATCATCATCATCATCATCATCATCATCATCATCATCATCATCATCATCATCATCATCATCATCATCATCATCATCATCATCATCATCATCATCATCATCATCATCATCATCATCATCATCATCATCATCATCATCATCATCATCATCATCATCATCATCATCATCATCATCATCATCATCATCATCATCATCATCATCATCATCATCATCATCATCATCATCATCATCATCATCATCATCATCATCATCATCATCATCATCATCATCATCATCATCATCATCATCATCATCATCATCATCATCATCATCATCATCATCATCATCATCATCATCATCATCATCATCATCATCATCATCATCATCATCATCATCATCATCATCATCATCATCATCATCATCATCATCATCATCATCATCATCATCATCATCATCATCATCATCATCATCATCATCATCATCATCATCATCATCATCATCATCATCATCATCATCATCATCATCATCATCATCATCATCATCATCATCATCATCATCATCATCATCATCATCATCATCATCATCATCATCATCATCATCATCATCATCATCATCATCATCATCATCATCATCATCATCATCATCATCATCATCATCATCATCATCATCATCATCATCATCATCATCATCATCATCATCATCATCATCATCATCATCATCATCATCATCATCATCATCATCATCATCATCATCATCATCATCATCATCATCATCATCATCATCATCATCATCATCATCATCATCATCATCATCATCATCATCATCATCATCATCATCATCATCATCATCATCATCATCATCATCATCATCATCATCAAGAACCATCTAACTTTCAAGAGTCTGTTTTTATGCCCTTCCCGCTTTATAAGGTTCAAGAAATCATTATAAAAAATAACTCTAACTTCTTCATAAATAATCTAATATAATCTAATCAAAGCCTTTGTATAGTGCAGGTTCCACGCTGTTTGAGAGCGCTCTACAACGAAGTGTCAGAACAACAAAGTTTAAAGAGCTTTACGAAAACAAGAAGACAAGGGAACCAGGTAGGATTGGGAGAAAGAAAGTTCCATAAAAATAGGAATATATAGATTTGCGTGGGCATGATAAGCTGAGATGCTAAAATAATGAAACGTTGTAGAAGATAGCTCTTTCTTACAAGGAAGAAACATAAAATGGTCAGCTAAGTAGTTAGGTGGGTGATTACTTTTAACTTTAAACATGAGAATGCAAATTTAGAAAAATGATTTTTTGAAGAGACAACCAGTGTAAAAAGATAGGAACAGAAGTTATACGCCAGAAGTTGTGAGTACCAGGAACTAAATAGGCAGCGCTATTGAGAGTTTTGGTGAGGGTGTAGCATAGTCTCAAAAGGTTCATAGTATGAAGAGTAACAATAATTAAAACGGGACAAAATAAGCAAAAAACTAGTAGTTTGAAAGTTGAATTATCTTGGAATAGTTTTTTTTGTCGTGACTGTGTATACCACCATGGTCTTAGAAGGTTTGGTGGTGAGGCCGAAACGAGTACATGCAACAGAAAATTGGTTCATCACTCTGCATCTCAGTAACAAGATTTGTGACAATGTTAGCATACAAGAGGTGTATGGCCAGAAACATTTTCATCAGGGTATGGACCTAAAGCCTTTCAAGATTGAATACTTTCCCACTGAAGTATAGTAAGATTTCGATGTCACAATCAGGAAAAACACCATAAAGCCACTGTCAAGTAGAAAAAAAACAAAGTTGGAATCAAAATTCCATCCTCTTTGACACCATTTTTAACCTCTTCTTCACCGGAGAAGTAACCATTGTAGTTGACACAAGCTTTCATGCAACAGTGTAGCTGCTGTAGTTAGTTGACGGAGGCAGAAGTGCAGCCAATTTTTGCAAAATACCTTCAACCTCTGTTGACCGTATGAAATGTTTTAATGAAATCTATAAAAAAATAGCATATAGAGACGTTGCTCAGGGCATTTCTCAATTTCTTGCCAAAAACGATATCCACCATACCTTAACCTGTAAGGAAACCAGCTTGAGACTCCGGAAAAATGGCAAGACATAAATATTTTTTTAACAGTTCAGGAGCAGTCTAGCGAACGCTTTCTCAACAACTTCCAAAAGAACCAGTCTTCGGTAACTCGCACAAAGTGTTTCTTTTCCCTTTATACAATGAAATCATAATAGCATTGATCCAATCTTGTAGAATAAGCTCATCGTTCCATCCATCTCTTCAAAATTGAATTTTATAAAAAGTATGCTAGTTGAAGTTTCGTAGGCTGTTAGTTGCTATCTGGCGCAATCTTTTCAACTCCTGCGACGCCACTAATACCAAGCCGTGTTTTTTCGTTCCCTTGGGTCTTCAACTGCCTGGAGAAGGAAGTTCTGTTGCATGGCAACAGCTGAAATTCCACAATCCGCTGGCCAAGCTCGGTAGTTCCACTGGAGCTACACTATTGCTTCTTGTGGATGGAAAGATGCCGAGAAAAAACCCATCCTCTTTTTCTGTGCTCATCACCTTGTAATCCATCAAACAGCGTTTTTAAAAAAGATATTTGTCTACTAGTTTTTTTTAATAACTGTGCTTGCTTTCAACAATTCTTTTTGTCATATTAATTTTCAACCAGCTCTCGGTGAACATTTTCAATTTTTTAATTTTTTTATATGAAAATTTATTTCGCTTTTTTCATGTCAATCTTATTTCTATTCGTTTGACAATCACATAAGCTATTGTGAAAGACCTGCTTCTATCTTCATGAAATTTGTCATAAACACTATCACAAACATCACCCACAATCAATTCACCCACAAACAAACTAGACTCAAACCATCAACTTTCTCCATCAATTCTCACCCCCATCTCCAACCACTACCTTGATCTCCAGCCAGCAGCAAACTCAGCATGGAGGCTTGCTTGGTTTTTCCACTGGAAAAGTCGTCCCCAGTTGCCATCCTACGGGGTCTGGCTTGCGTCAGAAGATCTCCAGGATAGTGAACACCAAGCTCAGCCGAACTCTGCTTTCTCTGCCGTTTGTACTCGCTTGTGGAAAATAGAAAGATGCTTAGTGTGAGGTTACAATGTATTTCGAAGCTGGTTAACTTCAAGTTTGATTATATGATTTTTTAGATATAACTCAGTGTGCATCGTGTAGTTGTTGCCAAAAAACAGGGTTTTAGTTAATTGCTTGAAAGCGTAAAATTTTGATATATTACTAAGCAATAAATTTTTCATTGGTGTGTTGGCATAGAAAATGCAATGAAAAGATAAGTAAAAGACAAAGACCGGTCGATACACAGTCCGTCGATTCCCGAAAAATTAGAACAATTTAGCAAATGAAAAAGACAAATGCAGGCGATAAATTTTGGAAACAATTTCCACAAAACAGAAGTTTGAAAGGCTTTTTGAATTTATTCATCACGCACATCCATCATTCGAAATTTTTCAACTTACTCCGCGTGTTCCTTTAACAAGTGCTCGCTTGCTTCAGAGACGTTCTGAGATGAGATTAATTAACAGTCTTGAAGGTTCTATTGGAAAACATTTTGCTTGGAGTGTTTGAGTTGGAATGGAAAAAACCTCTTACATGCAAAGTTAAAATAATTTTTTTTGAGTTCATATATCGATTTATTTTCAATTTTGGTTCATTAAAGTGAACCGTTTCATTTAGAAATATTAAATTAGATGCTTTCAACTGGGGTGATTCAAAGTATTGTTTGCTTTATTTGAAAAAAAAAAATTTAAAGATTGAAAAAAAATTTAAAGTTTGGAAAAACTCTTCAGAGTTTAAAGTTCCAAAAAGATTTTGTAAAACGTCAAAATAGTGCTCAACGTAAATTTTAATTATTTCAGTCACTTTGAATTCATGTTTCCATTGCAAGAAAAAACCTGTCATGTTATTCACTGCAGCATTAGAGTTGTTAAATTTAATTAGTCTCAAAAATGGATAAAAGCTTTTATGGTACAACATATTTTAGCCTGAAATTGTCTCTTAAGTGTTCTATGGAATACCTCTTGCTCTGTTACTTCGCTTCTATGTTGTGTTGTTACCTTGTTTATATGTTGCTTTGTTACGTTAACCGCACGTTTTTTTGTTTTTTTTGCTGTCTATGCTAATTTCTGGTTCAAACTAGTTTTGTTATTTTCAAATTTGCATTTACCCTATTCATTTTGAAAAAAAAACGAAAAAGGCAATTAGAAGATGTTTCTAGAATAATAAAAAATAATTGATGAAAGAAAAAATAAAAATTTGAACGATATTCTTGATTATTCAAAATGTAATTTCAAAAAAATAAATTCATAAAACATTATTATTCTTTTTATACTCAAATAAAAGGAAAGCTCTACCTCGTACTGAAAAGATGAAAGAAGTATAAAATTGATTATGAGTTTCATCGATAGGTTGATATTCAAATCCAATTTAATTTGTCCCATCATAGTTACTGTCAATAACTTGTTCAAACTTCCAAGGTCATTATAAAAAACACCACTCCTTCACCACCGTTATCCTTCCATTACTTATTCAATCACACCGATGCAAACTATTACAGCGTTAATCGGAGGTATGCCATGCCACAATAACCTTCTTTCATTTTGGCCTAAATTAATTTTTCAACAATGTCATGGACTATTTTTATTTCTATGTCATTTCACCATAAATTCTTTTATATTGGTTTTTAGCCGTCTTATAAGTCATTGTTGATTTTTATACAAATTTTTGTATTGATTTTTGTTACTTCTTTAAACAAATTTCCAAAATAATTTTTATCAAAAGAAACTGTAAAGTTGCTTTTGAATGTCGATTATCTCTACTGCTTCGATTACTTATTTTTTATTAATTTTAATGAATCAATTTTTTTCGTCTCAGTATGTCTCAGTGGCCTCGAAACTCTACGGGGTTAATGCCACTATGAGAATATTCGTATTTGTATTGTTGTCGTATTGTATGTTCAATCATTTTTCAAGAGAGATACCTTTTTCTAAGAAGAGAATCGATCTAGTAGACAGTCGACCGAGCGAATTTTAACGAAAAATCAAACCAGTTTGGGTTAAAATTTCAAAAGATAATTTATTTTTTTCATTTAAAAAAAATCAATATTTTGTTTTTTTTTTATTTTGAAAATGCTTCGTCGAAATGTTTTACTAATAATTATATTTAAAAACTTTGGAATATTCGAAAGTTGTTTGAGTTGATTTGTATCACAAACCATTTAATTTATTTTTAAAAAACAAAAATCTAAAATGATGGATAAAATAGAAACAAATTTATGATAGATGTTGAGAAAAAATCTACATACGACAGAAGTCAACTGTGAATGAGGAAAAGCGGAGCACGTTACTTAATAGCTATTAATATAATTTTACCAATTATTTGGTATTTTTAAAACATTTTTAAAGCTTTAAATAAGTTTGTTTAAAAGTTTTGTTACCTGTAAGTCGCAAATGGCTTTTCTTCGTTCAAAGTTCGCACCCACTTTCGACTTTTGTTCTTTGTTATTTTTATTATTTTTATCATTGTTTGTGTTTTTGTTGTTGTTTTTCTTAATGTTTTTGTTATTGTTGTTGTTGTTTTTGTATTTGTTGTTGTTTTCGTTGTTGTTGTTGTTGTTTTCGTTATTGTTGTTGTTGTTGTTGTTTTTGTTGTTGTTGGAAGAACAGTCTTCGTCTGACCCGCTAAAAGTATTGCTCTGCTGAACAATTGAGTGTAAAACAAGAATATTATTGAGTATATACACATGGTGAGTACATGCATTGTATTAAACCAATCTTCAATGTCAATAACCAATAAAATGAAATTTCGATGGTTGATTTTTTTGAGATTTTTATGGGATGATTATCTACCAAAAAGGCCTTTCACGATAAATCTCCGCCCGTCGACGATGAAAGCCTTCAACAATGGTGTCGTCGTTATATGGTTGAAAAATTGTGTCTTGAAAAGAAAAAAAAACTAAGTAAAAATGAATCTTTCGAGATTTTTCATTAACGTCAAAAAGGTTTTGGAAATTACCTTTGGAAATATTAATGAGAACTGATATAAGACAGATTTATTTTTAAATATTTTATGCCAGTTATTGAATTATTTTGCAAAATATTTTTTTATTAAAAAAAATGCTTGTTTTAACTAGACTTTATCAAAATAAGTAGATTAAAAGTTTATTTTTGAGAAATACTGCTTGAATCATAATTATCAAAGTAACCTAATGAATATTTTCAAAGTTATTAAATTCATTTGTCATTTTTTTAAATACTTTATATAACTTTTGAGATTTATCATGTATTTATCAAGTATTTATTTTATTTTATTTTATTTTCCTTCATTTATTAATGAATGGTCGAAGTTTCAACTTTTGAATTCTCTAAACGCCTCATTTCGCAAGTAATCAAAATGGTTTCAAAGTACTCAAGTCACGAGAAAATTGGAAACACAAAATAAATACAATAAAAAGCAAATAAAAGTTAGAAGGAAAAAAAAGAGAAAAAAAAAGAAAAAAATTAAATACGAAATAAAAAATGAAATTTTAAAAAATGAAATTTTTTTTTTTAAAGTAATGAAGTAATAATGCCTCCCACACGTATTAAGCTCCTTCATTTTGTTTCCACACAGGAGAGCTTTAAGAAAATAAAAATCTCTACTTGAATAATTTGTCAAAAATGTTTCAGTTATCATTTTCATAATTTTTTCGAGTAATATATTCCAAATTTTTGAACTTTAATAAAAATAGTTTTGAATGTTAAGATTAACTTTGAAGATTTTTTTATCATTTTTAAGCTTGTAAAATGTATTTTTTAAATTTTTTTGTTACTGAAAAACACTTTTTTAGAAGTTGTTTCACTGAAAATGTCTCCAAAAAATTTTAAATGTTACCAATTATAATTTTTCTTTGCGTCACTAAGTCGTGAAGATTTTGCTCTCAACTTTTAGAATTGTGCTTTTTTTTCTTTCACTTATTTCCATTCCTGTGAAAGAAATTTGATTTAAAAAGCGTACGTCGAGAAAAAAATCGTTCAAGATATATCTCAAACTCTCTCGAGTAGTGACAACCCATTTGTTTGAGCCAATTAAAAATCGACATTTCGATCTTACAATTTAATCCATTGTACTACAAAACATCTTACAAGCCTATTTATTTTATGGAAAAACATGACCTCATGAAAATTTTTTTATGCTATGAATTACGCTTTGCCACCAGCCTCAGCTTAATGATTAGGATATTTAAGTGGGGTTTTTCTCCCCTTGCAATCCTATTAGCAAGCAAACAAGATTTCTAAACCTTCTAATGCGACATGAAGTTTGTAAGCAAATAATGTGAAGTTTTCTACTCAATCCTCTTTGAATACTTTTGAAACAAATTTGCTGTTTTTGTTTTTTGAGAAAAATTAAATTTATTGAAAAAAACTAAAATTCAAGTTTTTTCAACTCAGGAAAAACGAATGGAATGAAAGGGTGTGAAATAACAACTATCAAAACAGCAAAAAATGAAAAGTAAAATTTTGAAAAAAAAAGTTTAAAAATGAAAAGTATAAATTTTTTTTTAAACCATATAAGTTTAGTAAACAACATGAACCACAAAATCTCTCTCTTGTAGCCCAGTGGTTAGTAAGCTAGGCTTTGAAGCCCAGCTTTCGATTCTTGGCCAAGTACTGATCTGAGTTTGTAAGAGCAATAACCTGAGTAAAAACCAGATTTTACGATACTTTTACTGCACCCAAAGAACGAAAAATTGGAAAAATCATAAAAAATAGTTTTTGTAATCTCATACTGAACAATCGTGACTGTTCGTTATCCAAACTCTGGGAGATTTCGAAGTAGATGTACACTCAGCATGGAGCTTCCATGATGGATACGAATGCGGGAAATAATTCTTGTACCTTTAAAATTAGTCGCAAAAAAAATAAACAACAACCACAAAACTAATAACAACAACAATAATAATCACAAAACAATAACTAAACAATAAAAATTAAAACGTTAAAAAACACAACAATAGCAATCAAAACAACAAAGACATCAAGAATACAGACTCTCAGAAACTGACCTTTGAACGACTTGTCCATCAACGGCTGGCAAAACTAGATTGGCAGGGTTCAACCAGGTCGGTTTTGGACGATCTTTATTTGGTCACACAGTACCAAACCGCTCAAGCAAGGTTCCCAGCCCTTGGGACCTTCTATCTCTATTCTGCGTTCATATGACATCAGCGGACAGGTCGATGCCTCAGGTTTTTTAACTCGAAAAGACCCGACAAACATCGGTAAACTGGGACTCATAGATTTACACCGATGGTTCGACGAAAAACGCCACTAGCAACTGTGGAACTGGCTTAGTTACAACCAAAAGTCCTTCACCATCGGCATGCTGCAACAAGGATACACAACAGCGCTAATTCGATTAAGAAAGCAGTATTGGAAGATGATTTAGGTTGGCTAGAAAACGCAACTGACTGCTACACCTTAGTTATCCTCAGCAATTGAACCACTAGTCAAAGCAGCAGAAAACCCACACCAAATCAGCCCAGCTAGGGTAGTTGTCTAACAGACTACTGCCAAAATAATTTTTTAAAGGTTTTTCAGTTTCTGAACACTGAAACGTTTGAAGCAACAAATTGGCAGACGCACAAGCCAAGCAAAGATCCACTTTATCCCAACCAGTTAAACTGCACCTGGACATGAAAATCGATAATCCTTCAGCAAGACAAAGCCCTCTCAAGTAACCACGCCGCTTTTGAGACTTTTACACTACCAATAGCAACGGAGTCAAAAAAAGCACCTTCACTAAGTTAGAACTGACTGACTTAGTATCCGCAGGTGGCTGTACCTCATAAGACAAATAAGTCCAGTTTTGGTCGACTGCTAGAAAGAAGTCAAATCAGCGAAACTACTTTGGCTCAATACAATACAATACAAAAACGAATATTATTATAGTGGCATTAACCCCGTAGAGTTTCGAGGTTCAAGTGCCCAGCCTTTGCTGTTGACCGTTTTTGGTATGAAATTTCTTTTGACCAACTTGGCCAAACCTTCCTCATCTAGCCGTAAGACCTTCTTCAAGCGATTTGAATGTACAAAAGCTGAAACAACTATGGAAACAAACGCAAAACAAAAACAGCAAACTTCCAAAAGAAAGCTCGCGAATAGTGTTCTCATCTTTTTTCTTTGAGCTTTCTCCCAGTATGTCGTGTAATCCACAGCTTCCTTGTGCACTTGCTTCGATGCTCGCATAGCTTAATAGCGAATTATTGGCTTGATTTTATGTTCATGTTTTAAATAAGCTTTTGACATGAGAATTTTGTTTCGTTAATTCAATCAAAAAATATATAGCACTCATTTGGTTTCTCAATGAATAGTCGGACACAAACTGAATGCTCAGAGGCTATTTATTAACTTCATTGATTTTGAAACTAAATGCGAAAATTGTTTAAAAAGAGCTAACTTTGGGTTTTTTGTGTTAAATTTTTGTTTATTCCAATAATTCTGAAAATCGTATTTCCTACTAGACGAATTGAAGAAAAGCACTGAGATTCAAAGAATTTTCGCATGACAATATTTGTGCGTGCCTTTTATCAACTAATTTGAGGCATTCGATAAAAAGTATTATTTGTGGGCTGCTTGACGTGTCGAAGACATTCAACATCATTCATTTAAGATCGTTTTGAATGAAAAATCCATAATTATAATCTTTCAAAAGAGGATCGATTGTCCAAGCAGCTTTTTTGTTTTCAGAGAGATTTTCTGTTTTTAGAGAATTTTTGTTTTTTCTAGCAAGCCTTTTTTTGTTTCCTAGTTAAGTACAACCGATCAACAATATTTTTAAATTATTTTTTCAATCTTAGTAAGAACCATCATAATGAACGAATAGTTCCCAGCGTGACTAAAACAGCTTGTAGGCAAAGATGAACGGAAATTTTTTTTAAATGTATTAAAAAAACACCTGATGGTGCTGATGTTGGCAATGGTGATGGTGACGACAGTGGTTGTATGGATGACGTGGTAAGAGAATTATGAGAATGGTGGTAAGATGAATGACGATTAGGAGAGAAGTAGTTGTGGTGATGATGGGGATGGAGGTTGTGGTGATAATGGTTGCATTGGTTGTGACGATGGAAGTGATGGTAATAGATATATAAATGGTAGTGGTTGTAATTGTTGTGATGATAAATGTGGTAATGGTTTTGATAATAATGGTGGTGTGAAGGTTTTAATAACGTAGTGTGGAGTTTTTTTTATGCAGGCAAAA
The DNA here is from genome assembly GCA_947562095.1 of Branchellion lobata. NCBI lineage: Eukaryota > Metazoa > Annelida > Clitellata > Hirudinida > Piscicolidae > Branchellion > Branchellion lobata. Next base: position 4,582,672 of record OX387247.1, on the reverse strand, counting down.
GCAATGGTTGAGATGAAAAAAGTGGAAATGGTTATTATGATGATGATGATGATGATGATGATGATGATGATAGTTTCGGTATTATAACCAAAATCAAGGATCTTGGTTATAATGGTTGTGATCCTGGTGATGGAAGTGGCTGAGGGTGGCAGTGGCTGAAAATGACATTGGCTGGGGATGGCAGTGATGGAATATTTTTTTCATGAGCATTTATTTTTTATCAAAATTTATTCAGTATCGCAGCAATCAAGTCAACATTGAAACATAAAGTATAAACGAAGTGAAACTGTGTAGAGAGGCTCTTAGTCAGAGTTAATGCCACTACAATAATATTCAAATTTGTCTTTTATTGTATTGTATTGTATTGTTTCAAAGTTGTATTGAAAAATTAAGTTTGGTTTTTGAAATTCGATCCAATACTTTTGATTGAAGCATCATTGAGAAACGAAAAGCCAACTCGAATTTCAAAATCTTGAAAACATGTTTCGACTTAAGAACCATTTTTTTTATTTTAAATTTAAAACATGCGTTTTCAAAAAAGAGGTTTATTGATCTGAGTGAGTGCTGAAGTAATTTATTTTTCAAATTTTAAATCACGAGATAATTTAAAAAAAATTCAATTATATATAAACTATGATTAATAATTTTATTTGAACATGGTTTAATGCAACAACCTTCGCCGATATTTAATGTCTAAGTTATTAAAATTTATCTTTTATATCCGTTTGGAAAAAGAAAATGTGTTTTTTTTTGGATCCATCTATTTGAAGACATTAAAAAGGTATTTCTAAATTGCTAGCAACAATTGAGCGAAATTGGCGATAGAGCAGAAAAAAATAATGACTTTTTTTTTTAATTCAAATAAAATGGAAAAATAGTCAGAATATTTTGAATATTTGGTTTACAGCGACATAATCACTTTACACGCGAATATCTTATAATAAGAAAACATCAAATTAGGCCTTCCAAATACCTTTAAGTCACGTTTATACTGTAATAAAGGTACATTGGATAAACTAAAGAAAAACCCCGTTATTTTAAACTATTCCGCAATTCATATTTTGGAGAATTTTTTTTCTATTATTGAAAATTCTATTTAGGTTTGACTTTTTCCATTTTGGAACACTGATTTTTCAAAGCAAATATAAATTTGATTTATTTTAAGTAACAGTGTCACACCTACAAACATGCTCACGCATACAATTCGCACTCTTCTCACTTCAGTTGTATTCACACTCGCAAAGCACAGACGTAAGAAACAATGCACAAGGCGATTGATTAGATAACCCTAAGCCCCTTGTACGCCAGGTATACACTCGGACCTTCCACAACTGTTAATTAAGAATATTTATACGTTCAAACCAGAATTTTTTTAATAAACACTTTCAGCCTGTAAAGGTTTTTCCAATAAACGTTTCTATTTATGAATTTACTTTTAAAATCTGTTATGAAAGTTCTACAACTCTTGGAACAATTCACTTGGATGTACATATAGTTTTTGACTTACTGATTTTAAAGTGATGGCAGGAACGAAAAGGGAATGACCACAGTCGTCAGAAGAGGAGGTTCGAGAGTTATTATTTCTCGAAAATTGGAATGTATCTAGAAAGGTTTTTGGCTGTTGCGAGGATAAACCCGAATGGGAGATGCAGTTTTGAGAAAGAGAAAAATTGCCATGAAGGTTGTTTGTGCTAATGTCATAACTACCCCCAGTCTCCCCTTGATCAGCATCATCAAGACAAATGAGAGGTTCTCGTTTTCTCTTGAAACTTTCTTCTCTCAACACCCTCTCAAGCTCATCGTTCTGCTCGTTCTCATCATCGGATGTTTCTTCTCCGTTAATCGAATAAGGGTCTTCTTTAAGGTCGTTTTTCCGATTTTCATTCTTCGATGGCTTTTTCTTGAAGGAGAGAGCGATCAAAACTCTCCCCACAGCTTTTCTCAATTTTTCCTCCTTCATTCTCCCTAGATAACTTGCATCTTTATTTTTGTTACTTGATATTTTTCTGTCGCCATCGTCAAACTCGTAGGGGTCTTGTTTTTTATTCATTTTTCATGTTTTTCTAAATACAAACTTTACAACGTCAACACGGACTCATTCAAACGTGCATTAATGTGCACAACAAGGCCACACGGCCTTTCAATGCGAAGAAGCTCCATCAGCGCCAAGAGAACAACCATGCCAGAACAGCATCCATTTTCACTACTACTTTTCAATATAATTTTGAAAGTGGAAGTTCAAGTGTACTAAATGACAGTTTTTAGATTTATCAAATTAAAAAAAATTTGTGCAAATATCTTTTTTTTTCAGTTTTTATACTAACAAATTAAAGATTTATTTAATCAGAAACTTTTATCATGCTTATCCATTTATACATTCCTTATCCATGTCTAAGGAAAAAGCGAAGGTGACCATTTTTAGTAACACAGTTTTGAAAATTCAGCTTATTTGAAGTTTGCTGTCATCCAACTCAAACAAAAAAACGCAATAGTCGTTTACTTTAACTTCAAACTTGTAACTTCATTCTTTGTATTCACAAATGCATATTTAAACATTTTATTTTTCTTTTTATTTAAAAAGTAACCAACGAACCAAACAATTTCCACAAAAAACAACAAAAAATAAACCTTTTATGGTTGTCGATGAGAATAGTCTATATAGAGCGTGTTCTATTAGCCCACCATGCCTCTTCAGTGGCAAGCGTCCACTTACCGCTCTCGCGCTTTTTATCTTCACGCTATCCTCATACTCCAAGCTATAAGCAATGCACATGTGTGCAAACAGATGGCAGTTGCATGAGTTTGAATTGAAAAACTTATTTTCAAAATTTCAAAACACTCCATTTTCTTATAAAGAATGAAATTTCACGTCACTTGCTGCTTCTTACTTAATTTCAAATAATGTTTATTTTAATAATTGCTTTCCGTTTTATAAAGAAAAAAATCCTTTGAACTACCTTTGCAGAAAATGACCGGATAAAGGGTTTCTTCTTTGGAACATTAGGCCTGTCCTCTGACGAATGAATAGTAATAGTTTTCAATTGATTATCCAACGTTGAATCAAGATCGCAATAAAGCAACGTTTTCAAAACCACATTGAAATACTCCAAAAGTTAATTTAAACTGCGTCAAATATGAGAAATATGATAATAATATGAAGTATCCGTTGAAAAGAAGAACAGCTTCAACCCACCATCCATGGCCGACAGTTTGGGATGCATACTTTTTTGGGCAAAACTCCTTAGAGCCGATTCAATGCCAAGAACACTTTGTTGTGATGACAGGGTGCTGCTTAATTTCATTGAAATTTCAACCGCTTCTTTTTGGGCTTCTATCGTGTCGTTTGTTGCATTGGAAGTAGCATCGGTAAAGATGATTTCGCTTTGGACATTCTGGTCACGGTTGATGTCTAGTTTGAGGAAACTAGATTTTCCATTGTTACAAGAATAATTGGTTTTGCCTGATTCACTCATACACTCGTGTAAAGTATCTGCTCCTTCACGCACGTGATTAACTTCGTTAATTTTTGTATTGAAACTACATTCTTTTATATTTATAAACTTTTTGGTTATATCACTATTTTTGTTGCTGAGATCATTGTAAAACAATTCCATATCATTGTTGATGTTGTTTTTTTTTGTTTTGTTTTCGGTGGTAAAGTTGCTGTCGTCATTGTTGTTGTTAACGCTTTTTTTGTTGTTAATGCTGTTGTTGTTATTGTTGTTGCTCCTGTTGCTGCTGTTGCTTTTATAGTTTGGAGGGTCATTGAGGTGGCTTTTAAAGAGTTCCGATTTTTTAGAAGACAGAAGAGCATTTGATGACATGTATTTGCGCAAGTGTTTCATGGCTGTGAATACTGATGTGGTATTGGCGACCGCACTGAAAGTAGAAGTAGCTATTGGGGAAGTTGTAGCCATGGTGACAACGATTACGCTAGTGGTGCTTGGAGAGAAAGAGGTTTGAATCATTGTGCTTGGAGGGCAGGAGGCTGTAGTAATTGTGCTTGAAGCATGAGTGTTTAGAGGTTCTTTGGATAAGCCTATGAAAGACTTCGTTAAAAAAGGAAAAGCACTACTGACATTGTTTGTTTTCTTGGATGGAATTGTTGTGAGCAGCATGTCAACCAGGTTTGTTCTGCAAATAAATGAAAAACTAAGTTTTAGAAGGTTTTTGACGTACGTGCAGTGAAATGATTTTATCAAGTTTGGATCATTTTTTGAGTTCTAAGACTTAATTCGTGAGGATGTTTTAGGATGAAAAAGTAGAAAAGAAGGCATTCTATTCAGAAGATTTAAAATAAAATTTTGCAATTGAGCTGTTATTCATACTATTGAAAAATATATTTAAAAAACTGAAAAAAAATTATATTTAATAATGTACTTGGTCTAAATAATATTTTTGAAATATTGAATCAAAAAATTCTATGAAAATTACTTCAAAAAAATATTAACGTTTATCAAAAAAACTTCCAAAGTAGTATACAACCGAATATTCTTCAAGAAAACCTCAAAATCATTTTTCAAAAAGTCCTTACAGTTTGAGTAAACGAATCATCAATAAAAACTTTTTTATAGCTTTTTTAGCATTTGTGAAAACTAAGATTATATTTTAATAAATATTTTGTTATAATCATGGAAGATACCATTAATTGTGCATAGGTACAGCAAGCACCTTCTTCTTTCTCTGTTCAGACTTGTGGCAGTCTGACACCTTCGACCACTCCTACTACCTTAACAGCTCGAAGTTGTTTTTGGTTTTTTGCCTAACCCTAACCCTCATAGATTTCTCCTTAATTTTGCAATAAACTTTCTGTAGTTTCTTCAAGCAAGTCCTATTCTTCTTCCATTCTTTCCCATTTAGCGTCCATCAAGGCTCCATTGTTAGTCCCCTTCTTTTATTTCCCATACCTCTGATCTTCTAAGAATCATTTCTTCTTTCTCTTTTCAGTCAGCTTCATGATTTCCACATCTTTACTCAATTTTTCAAATTTCAACTATCACCTCCCCCTTTCCAACATTTCTTCCTGCATCGACAACATCGATAGTGCAATTTTGTTTCTCAAACTTAACTTCTCCGTATATGACCATATATAAATTCCCAAGTCCAAACGACTTTTTGACTCTTTTTCAGTAATAACTAATCCACCTAACCTCTCACTTGCCTCCTCCTTTACAATCCATAGCCTAGGTTTCACCTCTGACTCTTTTCTTTTTTTTCTCTCTCTCATTTTCTCTCTTTTTCTTTCTCATATCAAAAATTGTCTGTAGTTAAATTTCCCTTTTTCATCTCCATCGTATCAAACAACATTCCTTAACACTTCCACCTTCAAATTGCTGGTCTCTTCGCTTGTTTTGTCACGCGTTGTTCATTGCAACTTTCTATGCCATGGACTCCCCAAGGCTGCAAGAGACATCTCCAGAAAACTTTCACTGCCGCTGTCTGCCTAGTCCTTAGTATTTAAAAACTTTCATGTATAACTGCTTATCTTAGCTTTTTACACTGGTTATCTTAAAACAAAAAATCAACCATGAAAGATTTACTCTTCTGTTTAAAATTAAAAACAATGTTTTTTCTCATTACCTTACCAACTTAGAAGGTTACCAGCACACAAAGGACTCAAATCTTTTACTCACTACCACTTTTGTATGATTTCTTCAAACCGCCCTTACGCTAAATCGGCACATTCCTACTGTGGCCTCTTTATATGGAACACTCACCTCACCTCCTTTACCTTTTTTCTTTTTTTTCCTGAAGCTTTCAAAACGTATCTTTTCAATCGGTTCCTAACGGAGAGTTTTTAAACAATCTAAAATAGCGCCATAAAAATTTTTCGATTGTTTTAGATCATCCACGTCAATTCTTCAACTCAATATCCACCATCAATATCACTGCCATTCTACTCGATCAAATTTCTCTGGGTTTTCCTAGGTTAACTTTGATATCTCTTACTATTTACCTGATTTAACTTTGACTTATCCATACTATAGTTTTTTAAGGTTTTATTTGTTCGTTCCGATGGTCATTTTTATCCTTTTTTCACACTGACTAGTTTTATCTTTATGGTTTTTTTATTCAAATTTAATTTAAATTTAAAGTTTTTTATTTCATTTTTCAACTAAGTCCGCGCCAGCAGCATAATGACTACTCTATTCCGCTGTAATTTGTTATCGGCTGAGCCCATGTTTGAGTTCTAGAAGCGGCAATTCACTTAAGGTATAGACGCCGTCTTAGAGTGCCAAGCGGTTAAAATTTATCAGAACTCGGAAATAAAGCTAACTTTGATGCTGCATCCTCCATAGAAGAAAATGAAGACACAATGAAACACCTTTTAGCAACAATCCAAAATCGATTACTTCCCAAGACCAACCGTTCACGCCACACCAACCTCTGGATAAACACTGACATAAAACGCTATATCAAAAAAATATAATTTTTCAATCTATAGAAACAAACCAAAAAGAAAACTAGATTCATACAAAAGGCTTATGGTGTTGCGCCTTTAAAAAACCAGGATGCTTACATCCAGAATGGTAGCACAATCGTAGCAAACATTTTAAACGACCAGTTTGCCTATGCATTCATTAGTGAAAACACGGTCAGCATTTCAGACATGGAACAAATAAAGATAGCATCCATGCCAAAAACTTCCGCTCATTGAAACGGTGTTCACAGGCTGATGATGAACTCCAAGACCAATCAAGCCACCAGCCTGAATGACATTCCATCATTCATCCTGAAAGCAGCTAGTATAAAATTAAACAAAATTAATATTGAACTTTTAATACTCGTCAATCTTTGCGCAAATAAAATTTCGAAATGTCATATGACTCTAAGAAAAATATTCTTTTTTTTAAACTCTGTTTCAGCTTTCCCTCAACTCGAATGAGGCACCTAATGACTGGCAAGATGTTTCGGTACTTCCCCTCTTCAAGAATGACGATCAACACCAAACATCAAAATAAAGAACAGTTTCTTTGACATCTATCACTTGCAAACACAGAGTACAGTAAGGTAATACGATACTGTGATAGCCAGCATGGCTTTCTTAAGCGATGTTTCTACCGAACACAGTTTCTCGCCAAAATCAAAAATTACCTCCCACCACAATCAACAAAGGAAAGAGAGATATTCCACTCTACTTTGCCAAAGCTTTCGACGAATTCTTACGTTCGCTCAATACACAAGTTGGATCCCTACAAATTGAAAGTGACTTCAAAAGATGAGTACATTTATTCATCAGCAACATGAAACTACAGGGCGTTCTTGATGGAACCGAGCAAGAAACAGCAGACGTTCTACAGAGGACAGTACCCAATCGGCCGTTGTTTTAAGCTTTCAGCAACAACCTTCCTGATGATATCAAAGCTTCAATTACACTATGTTTAAGATCCCTGCGCTACAAACTGTTTAAACAACAATGTTTTACGGAAGCAAAGAAAAGAACTAACGGAAGGGTGAAGGTTTCATAAAAGGTGGCTACAGTAAGAAAGGGAAGATTGAGTTTGAGTATGATTAACTAGTACCCTAAAAAATTATAATGAGTAGATTTCAGTCCTTTAAGAAGAGGCAACTTGAAAGGTCTGTTAAGTAACCAGGTGAATAATTATTTTGATTTTAAACATGAGAGTACAGATTTTGAAAACTGATCTTTTTTTTATAAAGGCAACCAGTGTAAAAAAATAAGCGTAGGAGTTAGACGAGAGAATTTGTGAGTACCAAAAACTAAGCAGCATTATTAAAAGCTTTGGTGAGAAGGTGTAGCGTGATCTCAAAGAGTCCATAGTATAAAGAGTTCCAATTGTCAGAGTGGGACCAGATAAGCGAAAAAACTAGTAAAGATTCAACTACAGATTTTATTTGTGGTATGAGAAAAAGTGAAAAGTCAAAGATGAAGCTTAAAATATGAATGGTGGAGGAAGGGGCGAGTGAGAGGTTTGATGAAATATTGAATGACATTTTTCTTCATTTCACTTTTAACCGCTTTTTATACCCATCAATCTTCGCGCAAATAAAATTTCGAAATGTCGACTCTACGAAAAATATGCTTATTAATTTTTTTTTCGTTTTAAGGTACAGTTTTATTTTTCTCATGCAACACTGTCGTGTATATGAGACTGGTAAAGCTAATAAAAAATAGTTTTATGACAAATAATTTAATTCTTTGAATAATTCAAATTTTTAAAAAGCTCATTAATTTTTATTATGTGTGTGACATTTAGCAAAAGAGATGTTGAAAAAGTCTTTTTTCCCTGCCTTTCAAACTTTCCGTTCAGAAAGAAATAATCTCAATATGAAACATTTTGAGTTTCGTAATTTAAAACGAGAAAACCGACTCAAAAAGGAAGAAAACATTTTTTAATCATCGAGCTTACCGTTATGTGGACGTGTCTGAATGGATCGAGTGTAAATTAAATGAATACACAACCCTTAATCGAAAATGACGCTGTTCAAAAATTAAAAAAAGTTGAATGACGTACGTGGGAGTGGAAAAGCATTGTTGTAGCTTTTTATGAGGTTTTATGTTTTTTGTTTTAGAACATGTTTCTGTACTGTCACTGCTTCTGCCAGACGATGTTTGGTCCGAAAGGTTTTCAGTGCGAGTGAGAGCCGAACGTCTGTTCTGAAGTTTTTGAATACTTGCGGGCGTTGCTTTTCTCTCGAAGTCCCCCATGATGAAAGTTGGAAAATGGTTAGACGGAGGTTGGAAAAGATGGAAAATGAATGAAAAATAATGGAAAGGGTTTGTAAAGTAGGGGAAAATAGATCGGGAAGTGTTTGGTTGAGAGGGACTCAAAAAATAAAGTTATTGAGTTTATCACGCTCTAAAAGAGCCCAGCTCAAGACACGGAAGAAAGAGATTAAAAGTGAGTGTTCTGAAGATGAAGGAAAAGGTTCTTTAATTAATGTGGATGGTGATTAAAGAAATCGTGTATTTTTGTTTAAAAAACATAAAATTGTTGAAAACGAAGTAGCTGGAAATTGAAAAAAAGAACAACAGTTTAAAAGTGTAAAATATTGAGAAAAGTGGTGAATGTTAGTTTTTTTAAGAGAAAAGAGGATTAAAAAATGATGTTAAATAGTAGATGGTGATGAGCAAGAGATTGAAAAGTAAAACGATTAAAGAGAAGATAAATCAGATGAACGAGTCGTACATGCGTCCCTCACAAGTCCAAAGCTTTTGAGGCCTATGCAACCAAGCAATACAAAGTTTTAAGCATTTTGAAGTTCCAAAAAACAAACAAAGCCAAAAAAATAGGCATTTGGAGCTACTCATGAAACCTTCATGGTTAACTTGCTCTTACAAAAAGTCACTTTGAAATAGGATTAGGCTTTGAACTTCGAGCAGTTGCTTGAATAGAAACATGTTTCTTTACAAATGTCTTAAGAATTATTCCATCTGATCAAACAAACCACTGAAACTTCAAGATATCAGAAACTTTGATAAGCCAAACATGTTTTTTTTGTTCAATAATGACTTCAAAAGTTTTTTTCCGTTTTTATGTGTTTTTGTTGTTATTGTTTTAGTTGTTGTTGTTATTGAGGTTGTCGTTGTTGTTGGTGGTGGTGTTATCCAATATTGACTTCCAAGAGTTGTCATACATGCTCTTGTAAGCATGGTCGTTTCATTATTTCAATAATGAGCCTGGCGCACAAAATCTCTACCCTAGATGCACCTGCGTACATAACATCTATGCAGTATACATCACAGTATGCAGGAATACGTTTCGTCTGTACTTTCTTAGGTAGAAATGTATTTTAGTATAATGCGTGTTTCTATAATTTTATTATCAGGTTTTTATATAAAAAGTAAGTTTTGTTCAAAATTTTTTAATGTGAAAAAAAGAAACCTTATTTATTCAAGTCAGTTCAAATTATTTAAACTCAACAAAATGAATCATAATAAAATGAATTTAATAAAATTTTTACTATAGCATTAATTTTTTAAATTTTATAATTACAGTAATATTCTTATTTCTTATGCTAATATTACTTTTGTTTTTGTTGATGTTGTACTTGTTGATGTTGTAAAAACTATTGTTGCTGTTGTTGTTGTTTTTGTTGCTGTTGTTGTTGTTCATTTAAGCGCCTGAAATGCGCTACAGATGGCTATGCAAAACGCCAGAGTTTTTCGTAGAAGGCCCCTATTTCATGGAAAAAAGGCAGCTGGGGTGGCTGGGAATCTAAGCTAGAGGTGTTCGTTGTATTTGATCTTTTTCACACAGAATCTACAGGATGTGTTTTTACTGTGAGGTGCAGCCATCGGCTGAGACCTGAGTAGTGCCCGTTCCGGAACTTAACTAGGTCAGTCAGTTTTGCCTTTTTGAAGGCAGTCTTTTTGAGATGGTCTGTGTTTGTGGTGTAAAAATTCAGAAAATGGGAGTAGTTACTCGAGAGAAGTCTGTCCTCCCGATGGATTGCCGCTTTCCTGGTTTTTGGGTTCAAATGTAGCACGGGGTAAAGTGAATCCCTGCTTAGCTTCTGCATCCACTAGTTTATTGTTCCAAAGGTCTCAGTGTCCAAGAACTCAGACGATGTGCAACCTTTATGAGTAAATGATTCCGGCGACGGACTGTTGGGAAGCGACAATGACCAAGTCGGTTTGGTGTTTGTCGATTGCTGTTTTGACTATTTATTTACAATAAGACGATAACGACGTTGTGCCAACCATTTTCGTTTTTTAGGCACTTTGAAACAATTTCTCGATCTTATTTTTCTGCCGAATGAGCGCTCCTGCGTGTTTTTGTTGCAGCTTGCCAACGGTGAAAAACTTATTTGTTTCTTCTTTTTTCTAACTGGAGGGTCTATTCAAACGCTGCTTGTCGCATATGATGTCATGGTATCGTAGGTATAAGCTGCAGCTATCTAAACTTGATTTTGAGAAGATGAATCTTTTTTTCAAAATGAATAAATAATCGAAATTCAAAATTTATTTGACTTACTGTGAATGGCAACCCAATTGTTCAATTAAACTAGAATATTTAGTGACTAATTATGATTTCATTTTGTACTCACTTTTTTTTTCTATAGTTTTTAGTAAATCAAGTCGCTGGAAATGTTAAAAAAACACTGCGAACAATCGAACTATAAAAAAATAAAAAAATACGAGAACAGAATGTTATCAGTCATAAAAGTCATTTAATTCACAACAAACGGCAAAAAAAGTAAAAATAAAGGTTCAAATTAAAAATGATGAACAATGAGTATTATGAGCTTATTGAGTATTGAGAAGACGATGAAGGGACGTTTTGTCTTAGTAGGAAGAGTAAATGGTTTTGGTGTATTTGTGCGATCGTCTTCGCATATCACGGATGTAGACTTGACAGGTGGGAGGATTTGATGGAGTACATGGTGCGGGTTACTGGTAACTCTTGAGAACATGCGTTCATCAAGAGATGCAAATATTGCTTTTAGTTTAGCATAGTTAGAAAGTAGTTAAGCTTTAATTAATCATTTTGGTTGTTTGAATACAAATTTAGGATTCTTACCGTTTGTTCACATTTTTTATGACGCTCACAAAAAATACTTTTAACACCACTGACGACCACGATTGATTGGTGGCGGGCTTACAAAATGATACTCGATCGGGTGCGCCTGTTCGTCGACACAAAAATTTACCAACATAAAGAACCTTTCTTTAACAATTTCCATTCCGAAATATTTTACGGGCAGCATTCTTTGCATGACAAATTTGACCATTTCAATTTTATTATTACTAAAAATTTACTTTAAATAGAAAATTTGAATTTTTTTCAATATTCAATTGCAATTAAACATTTCTATGCTTTGATTCAATTTATATTTGATAATTAGAATTGCGTCAAGCCAGTCAATCGAGTTCATCCCTGTTTTGCGTCATCCTCCTCAGCTAAACGACATCGTAACTTCAATAGAATTTTTCTGACAAGTGGTGGTTGAAAAATAAGCAATGAACTGGTTTCACTAACTACCCAAACTTCTCACATGAACTAATTAGAAAATGAATTTTACGAAATGAAACAAAGAAATAAAATTCCACCAAATCAGTTGGCACGGCATCAAGACATCCTAGAAAATTATATCACACCTATACACTAAATTTCCATTACAGCACACATCATCACATCATAACATTCTTTCAAAAATCCAGCTCATACCACTTAACTAAATGAAGTACCCAGCCAACAGTTCAGAATCTTCTATCATCACAAAATAAAGCCAAACAACTCCATCGCACAACTTCAAACCACCAAACTACATCATCTTACTCTTTAACTTCATCATTTTAACTTTTACCCCAAGTACGAAAAAAATACAACGCCAATAACAATTTTATTCCGCTGGATTGACATTATAGATTCGAGGCCACAATACTAAACCAACACCACACCCCACCAATCACACCACACCACACCACACCATACCACACCATACCAACCTCACGGAAGCACACCATACTGCATTACCACCTTTCAGCATCACATCATCTCACCACAGTGTAGCAGGTAGCGTGAATATTCGATTTGTTCTTGAGTACCTCTGAAGTTTAAGATCAGTTGTTCAGGCAGATGCAGTGGTGTTAATTCAATGCTAACTTCAGAGCCACTCTTTTCTGCCAACCGACGCAGACGAACCAACTCGACCGCCAACGGTTGCAGGGACTGAATGGTGGTTACGATGTAGAGCATAGGTGTGGTGATGATAGTGGTAGTAATGATGAGTGAAAAGACGCTTTGTTTGATGATGCTTATATTAAATTATTATTTTAAAAATAAAATAATTATCATAACAAATGGTATCAATTGTTCATTTCGTAAATTATAGCAGAGAAGACATGAAGTCACGTGTATGACTCAGAAGTTTGAAGGGGATCTCAATTTTGAAAAACTGAGATGATCTTGTTCCTTTCCCGTGGGAATTAAAGACATATTCCGATCTATCTTGTTCATGTAGTAGAAAGCAGCATTATTCCGTCAAAATCCGTGAAGAGCTTGAAAATTCAGACCCCACGACGTCAACGCAGTTATTGACATCCATGCAGTTTCTATGAGTCGAAGATCTATTAAGAAATGTTCGACTCTTGACTTTTCGCATATCCTTGCATCGGTCTTGATTTTAAGCCCTGTTGGCTGTTTCAACATGGCTTTAAACAGCTTATCCTAGAACAAAGTGCGGATGATTCTTTCCATAATCAATCAACATCCAGGCACATTACAAGAGCAAGAAAACATAGCCACATAACTCATGTACTCAAGGAGCTTCATTGGCTAACAATTTATGAAAAGAATAAACATGAAGTTGCCCTCTAGACGTATGTTTGTGCAACAAGAACCATGTGTATGTAACAACTGACATGGATGTTCCTGAATCACATGGCTTAACGCCTTTTAACCACACCATGCCACTTACAATACAATACAATACAAATACGAATACTAGTATAGTAGCATAACCCCGTAGAGTTACGAGGCCACTCAAAATCTTATTATTACCACTTTTACTCACTATACTACTAAGCCCCGCCACGCTAGTGAACCACACCACACTAGTAAAGCATATTGAACCACACCACTAAACCAAACCATAACGTACACTTTAGCACCTTCTCTCAAGCTTTTGGCTGTTCATGGAAGAGTACATGAGAGACTTTCTGATCCATGGTTTGATCGAATGTCGTACTTCAAAATGACTGTACAAGAATCTAGAAAGATCTACATTAGGACCAAGAGTGAGAGTTCTTTTGCTTGAGCTTATTCTCACACACAGATGTTTAAAACTGGTGAATGAGGCTGCTTCAGCAGCATTCCATAGAAGGTAGAGTTGAAAACCACTGCCACTCCTCTATGGATGGTGAGCAGAGAGTTCACTGACTAGGGAAATCTTAGCCTTCCTTTTACGAAAACCATTATACATGCTACATCTGAATCTACTCCCATCGAATAGATATCACTAAATTATTCCATACTACAAATCACTGGCCACGAATGTATTCATCTTATTGTCCATCAATGTTACTCATTGGAACTGTCTCTCTCCCACTGCCCTCACACATTTTCTCTGCTCCGTCTGCTGGCTATTTACTCATAGATTTTCTAAAATTTTCAGTACCCGTCCCGAGAAAGATCTCACAGTAGATTATTTATTAGGAATAACATTAGTTTTGTTTTTGTTTTTAATATAAAAATGATTATTGTAAGAGATTTAGCAAAACTCACACTGATAGGCAGACATTCTTGATGACATACCACCTGTATATGAGGACACTCATCACTTTTTAAAAAGTGTTTTATTATTTGTAGTAATAGTATAAATTGCAAAAGTAGTAGTAGTAGTAGTAGTAGGAGTAGTAGTAGTAGTAGTAGTAGTAGTAGTAGTAGTAGTAGTAGTAGTAGTAGTAGTAGTAGTAGTAGTAGTAGTAGTAGTAGTAGTAGTAGTAGTATTAATCGTATTTAATGGTATAAGCGTTCAATTATGAGATATTAAAATAAAAGCGACGTTCAAATTCATAAAAAATTATACCTTTTTAGAGTTTGACTGGGTGTTGTCGAGCAATGCGTTTTTATGTTGATTATCCACTTGGTTATACGTAGTAACACTCTTGTGAGTACTTTTTTTGTTGGGAATTGTGTTGATGTTATGATGGTGGATATTATTTTGAATGTTGTTGTAAATATTGTTGTTGTTGTGTAGATTGTTCGGATGTTGCACTGTTTCTTGAAAAAAGACTTCGTTATGAAAGGCGGTGTTTTTGTTTTTGTTATACATTCGGTGGTGGAAATTGTTATGGGAATAATTATGATGGGAATTGTGAAGATTAGCTTCCAATTGGAGGTGTTGGCTGGAGCCCGCCTTGTTGTAGTACAAAATATCGTGGTCAAATTCGCCAAAGCTGATAGGGTTCAATTGAATATAAGATTTTTCAAACACTAGAAATTTCACCACATATTATCTTCCTTGGATGAATCAAAAAAAGATACTCGAAAAAAAAGTAGAACGCTACAAAGACATAGAGAAGAATACCAAAAAAACGTATTGGAACGATAATAAATCAAATTTGGAGTGGCAATCAACTGTATGCACGGCACAAACATGAGTTTAAAAAAATGATAAGCGATTAGCGGCGTAGTTCAAATTTGTTTCTAATGCCTAAGTTATATCCAACCCAAAGTTATTTGTTCTGTCTAGGCGGTGGTTGGGAAATGAAGAAAAGGGTGGAGAATAGGGCGGAGGCATGCCGAAAACAGGTGAATTCATGACCACAGGCGTCATGACCCCGGGACCCTTTCTGTAAAATGGACCACCTTGACTATGAGGTGGTCAGTGATGGCTATAAGATGTTTTTATTGAAGGGGTCTTATATACGGTGGTGAGAAAAGCCTATATAGAAAACTTTCTTTCATCACATCTTCCCCTTTCTATTGTCATTTGGCAATCTCATGGAAGAATGTTCAAAAGGGGAATACTTGGAATGAGTGTATGCCATTGTTCCAAATGAACGAAGTGGTGGCTTGTACTTGTTTTCCTGGTTCCTGGTTCATGAGTTGAAATGAATAAGGAAATAATCGTTTTGAAAATAAAAAAAACTGATTGAATTTTTCCAAGAAAAAAATTCTCAAATGTTCACACCTGCACAGTACAACACCCCTCACCCAAAGGTTTCTTCAACTTGGTGCCTTTGCTCAGCTGCAACAGCTGCCGCCTTGTTGTCTCTTACAGCGGCTGCACACACCTGCAATAAAAAAATCAAAGAAGGAGTGATAGAAAAATTTTTCTTTCAACCTTTCGAGTGTGATCAACTTGAAAGCAGCATAGACGCATAGAAAAAAACACACAAGCAAACCTTCAATAATCGATTTCTCTTGTGCTTGCCAGCTCTGCAGCCTCTCTTTCTCTTCGCCGTCTTCTCTGCTCCATCAACACCCTCTCCACTGTTCACTTCATTAGTACGCTGAAGTGCGTTGATGACGGACTGTCCCTTCAGAACATTTCTGCCAGCATAGCCCTTTGGGAAACCCTCCTCGACGTGATAGCCTCCATACTCGTCAATGAAACACTCTGCGTAGTTCTCAGGGTCATAGTAGATCATCACCCCAGAAGGCTGGATCTGAGTTCGAAATATTTGAGAGTTTTGTGAAAGGAAAGATTTCAAAATATTTGTGATTTGGCATTAAGACCTCGCCATGCTTTACAGGATTTCAATCTGAGCAAATCATTTGTATAGCGCTGATTCCACACTGTTCAAAGGCGCTCAAGTTCAATCTACTTCTGTGGTCTACAAGTTCTGAAAAACTGAGGCTACGTGAACAAAAACAATACCCAGCATTTTTGAAGTATCATGGTGGTATTAGTTTAAAAACACTATAAGACTGATCGTGTACTTAAGATACCACACAGGGTTTCAGACACCTGTTTAAACCGAGGCCTTTTAACATCTACAAATCACATTTTGAAAAAATTGACCATCTTGAAAAGCTTCGAAAACACACGGGATATAGGAGTTCAGTGATGGACAGAACAGCCAGAGCAATGTCTTGAGGTTTGCCTATCACTTCGTACACTCTCTCAGTGGAGTTGGGTGCACATTGAGGGTACACTTTTATGTACGTGTTGCATTTCTGGAAGGATTGAGGAAATGGCGGGTTTGATGAAAGAGGGCTGTGAAAAAGTGAAAAAGGTCGTTTTGGCACGTCAAGGAATTGAGAGGTATTGATGAGGAATGGGTCGAAAGTGTCGGTGGAAATGAAAGAAGAGGACGTGAAATGAGAAAAAAAATAAAATATGGGAAGGAGGAAAGAGTGAGTGATTATGACGGGAGGAACAAAACTGAATAAATTATTGAACGTTTTATCATGAGACATATATGAAATAACAAAAACAGGTTGATTTTAGAGTAAGTCCAATGGAACAAATAAAAATATATAACTATAATATTAATTGAAAAAATTGTCTAAAAATATCTGACTCCAAAAAATCGAAAACCATCTTTCCTCCTTCCAGGTTATCACCTCTTTAAGCTGTTTGATCCTAGATCCTGATTTACCAATGATAACCCCAGCCAAGCTGTCATGGATGAGCACCTTCAGTCGCCTCTCTTTGTCACTCTGTGGGTGATAGAAGCAAGCACAATGGATGCTTGTGAAAAAGTTTTCTTTGGGAAAAACATTAAAAAATTGGAAAATTGAAAAGGGTGTGAATGGGTAAGATTAAAACAAATGTGATTCTATTGTATGGTTGGCGTTATTAATCTATCAAAATCGATGTTAGGGTGGTATAGAGACAACATTATGGTTCAGAACCACTGACTGATTCAACATGCTTTCCAAATTAAGTCATCAGCAATGATACTGACGGAGTTAATGAATCTCATGATGTCGAGTACCACAGCTCTTACAACTGCTATCATCATCTCCACCTTTAGAATCCTTCAATGGTAGGTATTGGAAATGCTTTGAAAATTTTTTGGAAAATATGACCGATAAACTGGACAAAGACTATTTTTGTTATAAAACTGAAAAGATTAATTATTATAAGGGATATGAAGATAAAATGGACAAGTAGTAGGAATAAAATTGCAGCTAGAGGTATAAGATGGTATAAGAAGAAGATTGAAGTTTGTTCTGAGAAGCAATGAACCTTTCTGGAAAAAGGCAGTCAGCCACCGCCACCTTTGCATGATACTGTGGCCAATGGTAGCAATAATTATTGTAGCAATAAAAGCACCACTTTTATCTGAATTATTTTTAATAATAATAGAAAACAAACAGTTGTTTGAACTTTCATAATTTTAATGAGACAATACTTTCATCAGTAATACTCATTTTATTGAGCTGAATTTTATGGCTAATGAACCTTGTATCGTAAATGTTTGACATTTTCCCCTCCTCTGCCTATCACTGCACCACCATCCTTAGGTTATTGAAGGCTATAGGCATCTATAGATTATAAAGAATAACAAACCAGATTTTTCAATTGAAAAATATAATTAATAATAAAAGTGTTAAAGATGCTTAGCGTTGATATAAATAATCACTACAAAAATGACATGAATAGCAGATAATGCAAAAAACTTGTTAGAAAAATTGGAAAAACTATGCAATAATTTGAAAGTATGAAAAACAAAAAATGAAAGACCAAAGATGAAGTCTTGAGAATATTCAAAAAAGAAAAAAAAGTGAGATTATTTTTAAAGAAACTATGAATTAAGTTAAAAAATAAAATTTTATTATTGAGTGAAAATAGATTATAAGAGATTATTTGAAAATAAAGATATTACTGAATTTGGGAGAAGAAGTCTTAGTTGAGTGCTGAATGTTTGATCTTCTGTCAAGTTTTCAAATCCCTGATTTCTTTTTTTATTTTCTCTATTTTGAACTGTAGTTTGAGTTTAGTAAAATTGAAAAAAAAACATACGTCTTTACATCTTTACAAAATTAGAAAGTAGCTAGATAACCACTAGGCTAAAAAGTGACAGACGGCTCAATGCTAAATAGATAATAATTTATTGATTTAAAAAAATATATCTATTAGTATCCGTTGACATGAGCTCGTTATTTTAGATAACTGGAATATAATTTTAAAAAGTCTTATAGTTAAATGTTTCATGAAAATCAGAATGAGCGAACAGAAAATTCAATTTATTGAAAGTAAAAAAAATCGAAGTTGATAATTTCCTGAATAAAACTTTTATTTTGTATAAAGATTTTAAAAAGTTTATTACGGGTAGGATCATCTTTAAACGTCGAAGCCATTTTCGTGAAATTTAAAGATTAACTGAGGTTACAAAAGTTTAAATGTCGAATTCTGACATTTTTTCATATTCTAATGAGTGAAAATTAAACAAGCGCTAAAATTGTTGAAGAACATATCAAAAAATCAAAATGAAAAAAGTTAAATTGATACGAGGCGTCTACAAGAAATCCTAAGTGAAAATTAAATCGAAACTAATCTAGTCAAGACATTTGTAACCTGCCCTTTGGCACTATGTTCAAAAACACTCCAATCAAAACGGCTTACTAGCTGTGAGCTATAAGAAAACTGGACGGTCTAGGACGGCATCTGTACTTTAATTGAGTTTCCGCTTTTTTTTCATTGTCTTTATTAGATCAAGTCCAGACATACGCTAGAAATGTTAAAAAATGGCGATTAGTCGAACTATAAAAAAATTGAAATATACGAGAACAGAATGTTATGGGTCATAAAAATCGACACTGAACCTACGAAATGAACAAATCGCGAAAGAAAAGGTTGAAAAAATATTAAACACAATGAAATATTAATTTGAAACAATGACTCAATTGAAAATTTTGAAAAAAAAAATGATTTAAACAGTTTTGGAGCTAAAACTTGAGCCCACCCGATTACACTTTACAGTGGATAGGGCCGACAATCATCATGCCGCAAACGCAGAGGTGTTGAACAAATGACCATAAGGTTGCAAAGAATCACTGTAAAATAATAATAAAAATTGACCATACACAATAGGAACAAACTGATACAACATCAAAAATTTAGAATATGGATAAATCCAAGTTGAATCAAGTGGCTGAAAAAACAGATAATAATAAATAATAAGTGAATAAACAAGTGTTGAAAGGCATTGCAAAGAATTTTGGTATCCAGACTGACTTTTCGAAGTTTCCAGTAGCGCGAAAGCGTGCATTACTGTGAAATCGTCAACCAACGCCTACAGAATTACCGTTTGCCAACTTAATTAACAAGAAAGTAAACAAGTGTTAAAAGACATTGCAAAAAATTGCGGTAGTCAGTCAGGCTTACTTGTGAATATGAGAAATAGGTGGGGAAAAAAAGGCATTGCAGTAAAATCGGCTACAAGAATACCGTTTGCCAACTTAAAAAACTAGAAAGTGAGCGTGTGTTGAAAGCATTGCATGTAATTGTGGTATCCAGACAGACTAGGAATAGGAGAAATGGATGAAAAAGAAAATAGAAGAAAAGAAGAAATAACTTGAAATAACTCTTCAATAGTTATTATTTGTGGTTTTAAAATATGATTAAAATCTCAACTCTTAAAACTCACTAATTTGATCAACTGAAAAATTTTGTTTTTGAATTGCTCAAAACCTCTTAACATTCCAGGATGATAAAGAAATTCAAATGTAGAATATGAAGGATAGTGGTTGGTAGAAGCAAAAGGTGGGTTAATAGTATCAAAATATGCCACCATATAAGAAGTGAGCTGGAGAACAAGGTTTGGCACGAGGTCTGGCTAATTCAATGAAAAAGTAGTATGAGGGAGAAGCAGAAATCGTCAACCAAGTTCTACACAAATATCGCTCACCTACTTCATTTACAAAACATACTTTCTTGTGAATATGAAAAATTGCCGTTGAAGAAGTCTCAATCCTTCGAAATTTGATTTTATATATTTTAGCAAGTCTTTTCGACTAATTGAATCTCTTCTCTCAATTGATATTCCATCAAACCTTTCTTTCGCCCCTTCTTCACCATCAATAATTTAAGTTTCACCTTTGACTCTTCATTTTCTATCATACCACAAATAGAATCTGTAGCTTAATCATCTTCGTCGCATCAAGCAACTGAAACTTTTTTTAGACAACCCCGCACCCAAACTACTAGTTTCTTCGCTTATTTTTTACCGTTTTGATTATTGTATTCCTTTATATTAGGGACTCCCCAGAGACCACGCTACACCCTTTCACCGAAGCTTTTATTAGCGCTTCCGTTTAGTTTCTGGCACTCAAAAATTCTCTTGTATAACTCCTACTCTCATCTCTTTACACTAGGTGTCTTTTAAAAAAGATCAGTTTTCAAAATCTGCACGCTCATTTTTGAAATAAAAAACAATTACCTAACTACTTAGCTGACCTTTTTAAGTTGCCTCCTCGTAAGGGACTGAGAACTTTTACTTATTTTCACTTTTTAGAATAATTTCTAATATTACCTAAGCTAAAGCTGCACTTTCCCACCGTGAGCCCCTCTTATGGAACTCTCTTCTCACCAATCTCACCTCTATTACTTCTTTTCTTTCATTTTGTAGTCCTTGAAATTTAATTTTT
This sequence comes from Branchellion lobata, assembly GCA_947562095.1. Classification (NCBI taxonomy): domain Eukaryota; kingdom Metazoa; phylum Annelida; class Clitellata; order Hirudinida; family Piscicolidae; genus Branchellion; species Branchellion lobata. The sequence continues at coordinate 4,561,658 of OX387247.1, read as the reverse complement.
TAAACAGTTCGCAGCAGAGCTTCCATGAGCAGTGCGTAATCAGCGGTATGAAAATGATTTGATTAGAAGGAAAATGGGAGAAAAAAGTTCCCTGGTTCTTGAAGTAGAGCGCTCGTGAACAGTTTTTCAAGCTAATTTAATCTAATCTAACCATTTGTATATTATTGTATATAATCATTATTATATATTTGTATATCATCTGAGATCCTTAAGAGATTAGAGTAGAATAAAACAAAGGGGCGATTTTATTTAGCTGTTTTATAAATTGTATTAAACGTAACTGGATCAACAATATTTAAGTCCAATGATCAGATTCCAAGCATAATTGCAGCTTGCTTTAAAAGACTATTATGCTTTGGCAAAATAAAAACTTTCCAATCATGATGAAGAATTAATGGGCGTTGATGTATTACTATTATTAATAAGCATATAGGGACGTTCGGATAAATGCATTTTTATTTACATAAAAATTATTTATGTGATCTCGCGTTTTTTATACTTTTATTACTTCGGCGTCTTAACGTGAGGCTAATGGTTCGATTACTGAAAAAACTCATGCTCGGGTCTGAAGAAGCGGTAAACAGATGCTAGAGTGGCTTAGTTACCTAATCGTCCAGCGGCAAGTAGAGCCTTTGAATCACGGCTTTAAGGCATTGGATAAATACATTGATAAGATTGGATAGGATAACTTACTTTAAAAATGGTGTTAATTAATTAACTGGGTGAATTCATTTGCGTCAACAACTTCCACATGATTGAGAAACCAATAACTTAGTAAAAACAGGGAAAGCTACTTGCAGCGTAAAATAGGCCAAAAAATGAGATAATAGCAGTAAATTGAAATAAATTTGCCCATTAATTTTCTATAATTGACATGAACATTTTTAAGAAGGTGGATTAAAAAATAATTTCAAAAGTTAAAGAAAACTGAATAAATGACAGTTTCAATGGGAAAATCAAGGAAATTAAATGAAATAAAATGACATTTTAAAATTATTGAAGGCGCTAAAAAAGCAAATGATCAAGGTTGATGTTTCCTTGATAGATGAAGTTTTGAAACCTTAGAAAGCTTCAATAAGCATCGACATTCCTTGTCCTCCCAGAACTGAAGTTGCAACCAGACCTAGCTTCATCTTGTTCTTCCTGTATGTTTGTGTTTGTGTTTGTGTGTGTGTGTGTGTGTGTGTGCGTGTGTGTGTGTATGTACGTTCGTGCGTGAGAACCAGTTCAGACCTCAAATGGTGAACCAGGTGAGTGACATTACGAACTCCAGTGGCACTGATAGGGTTGCCCACGGCCAGAGCCCCTCCATGAATGTTTGTTCTGGTCCTGTCTAACTTGAGTGCCTTTTCCACCGCCAAGTAGGTAGAGGCGTAGATGTCGTTAATCTGCGATTGTGGTGGCTATGATGAAGAGGAACGTGACGCCAGCCACGCCAAAGTGGCCATAGAGGTGGTATTCATGGTTGCAATGCCACCGATAGTGATGGTTAGTGGCAGTGCAAATGATGTAGGTGGTGGTGGAAAGGAAGGTGGTACTGATAAATAGATCCATCGTAACACCACAGATTTGCTTAATTTGATTAAACATTCTTAAATAGGCATTCATTATAAACCATGATTCAATTCTAAATTTTCGAGATTCATCAATTCTATAGTCAATTTTTGATCTCTTGCAACGGACAATTGACAGTTCCTACGACTTTCAGTTGTTGTTAATTTTTTCTATTATTTCGATTGTTCACCATGTTCTGCGCCATTTCCAACGTCTGTTCAGATTTTTTTCAATAAAGAGCATGAAAAAAACTATAGCTTGGTTGAGCTGGTCAGCACATTCAATATTCGAGCTCGTGCTGAATTCGAGAAGTGTGGAACTGACTAGGTCATTGGTGAAATTTTCATGCTAAATTTCATTTGAATTTTTCTATTTACAAATTTTTGGTTGAATTAAAGATATTTGGCAAAAGAATGATGATGAGAGAAAGATGCAGGATGCGCAAAAGATGTATGGAAGGAGTTTAATACGAAAAAGTCAATAACGTTCGTTTTATATCTGAAAATTTAAAAAAAAATCAAGATGTCATACAATACAACACAAAAAGTTGTTATAAATTATTATTATTATTGTTATTAGGCTATTATTATTATTATTATTATTATTATTATTATTATTATTATTATTATTATTATTATTATTATTATTATTATTATTATCATTATTATCATTAAAATACATTTTAAAATTATTATTGTAAAAGGAGTATGTAAATGTAATAAACTTCAGCTAGTCACTTCGATGAGATCGATCATGGAAAGTTTCTTGAGTGACTTGGTGAGAAGGCTTTCAATTGCGGGCACGCATCCCAGGCCGTACAAGCTAGGATCGCATCCTTGGAAGGATCGAGAAAAATTCAAAGATGGACCCTTTGGAAACGAATTAATGAGCTTGATTTGACATTCAACTTTTAAAAAACAAAAAAAAAGAGTTTCTTGTGTGATATGCGATGAAAAGATAGAATCAAAGGTTGAGGGCCGGACGTAGAAATGAGTGGAAGACCAGCCATGATTTATGGCTTAGAAACTGTGAGGCTGACAAATAAAACAGAAGGCAGAACTGGAAGTGGCTGAAATGAAGTTGTTGAAATCCTCCTTTGGAGTAATTGAAATGGATAACACCGAGAATGAGTATATCAGAGGGTCAGCCCACGTGAGTGCAACCCGAGAAAGAGTAAGAGAAGCAAGGTTGAGATGGTTCTGACATGTGCAGGTAATGGAGGGAAGACATAGATAGAAGAGTATCGAAGATGGAGGCTTGGAAGAAAAAAATGGAAGAAGGCGAAAAAATAAAAGAATAAGAAGAAGAATAATAATAATAAGAAGAAGAATAAGAATAATAATATTAAGAAGAAGAAGAATAATAATAAGAAAGAAAAAAAATGAAAGGAGTTCTATTTTCCATAGATTTTTGTAGTTTAACTTTTTAATTGGTTTAAGACATTTCGAGCAAAATGGGTATCAATGTGAGAAGAAAGAACAAATGAAAGAATAAAAGTATGAAAAATGGAAAATATTGAAAAACCTACCTACGATGGAGTAGCCAACAAGTCTAGCCAGGGGTTTCATGTTATACTTGACACAGGCATCTTCTGTTGCCAAGATAACACAGCCCGCACCATCAGCCAGCGCCTGTATTAGATTTGGTTCATGTTGGGATGTTTGGTGTGAATAATCTTGGAGTGAAGATGTTTTGATAAAGATGTTTGATGTGGAGAAACTTGGTGTGATGTTGATATTAAGATGACTGCTATGAAAACGTTAGGTATGATAAAGTTGGTGTGGTGATAGCGAGCAAACGAATTATTTCAGCGTGTTAACATGAAAAGTAAGCGATAGAGCATGAAAAGATGGATTACAAAGACGAGATATTGGTATAAGAACTCTTTTAAACGTTCCTTATCATTAATTTTAATTTTCTTCGTATTAAGCTCAATCTGAAAAACCGATTTCAACTAGTGATTAAAATACAATTTAAAATGTTTGACCATTTGAAGCAAGGTTTGCTTGGTATTCAATTTTGCTTGTTAATATACTGAAACACCTAATTGTAATCACTGAACTGTTCATAAGCCACTGTGAATTTAGTTTAAAAGGAGTGGTCTATAGTTTGAAGGACAAGGGCTGAGACAATTAATGAACTCATGAAGAAAACAATTACGCAAGCAAACAAATTAGAGGCTGCATTGAAGGTGGAGTTTAATGAAGCCAATGTCCGCTGATCATTCTCTTCATTAGTTAATAAAAATTAATAAATTCAACTGCGACGTCAAAATTTTGAAAGGATTAATAAAAAATATGACATTTTTGGAAAATCATAATCACCACCATCATCATCATCATATTATTATCATTATTACTATTATTATTATTATTATTATTATTATTATTATTATTATTATTATTACTATTATTATTATTATTATTACTATTATTATTATTATTATTATTATTATCATTATTATTATTATTATTATTATTATTATTATTATTATTATTATTATTATTATTATTATTATTATTATTATTATTATTATTATTATTATTATTATTATTATTATTATTATTATTATTATTATTATTATTATTATTATTATCATCATCATAACACACCGCAGAGTTGTTGTCAGTGATGGAACCTTCTTGTATGAAGGTTCCAGTGGCAGAAGTTGAGGATGGCAGTGATGATGAAATTTCGTCTACTGTCATCACCTCTTTCTCACCTATGTGGTTAATGTGGCTTGCATGTGCTGGTGCCTATGTGGCTGACTACCTAATGAAAAATAAGCCAAAATTAGTAATAAATAAAATAAAATACAATACAATACAAATACGAATATTATTATAGTGGCATTAACCCCGTAGAGTTTCGAAGCCACTCAAAACCTTTTAATATTATAATTATAGTGAAAAACTTTTTTAATTTCAATTTTTAATCAGAAAATTCAATTAATGTGGAAAAAATGTATAAGCCTAAGTGCATAGAGTACGAAACTGCGTTATGGGTACCTTTGTTGTTGGTGATAGTAATAGGTACAATTTCCTTGTCAAAGTGGCCTGCTTCAAAAGCTGCATAAAGGGTTAGAAAAAAATTCAGCAGTTTGTACGAATGACTTAAAGTGTTTGTATTGATCAAGTATACTGGAAGTTTCCTTTAAGCATTAATTATCCATCTATCGAACTCGAGTGGCCTCGAAACTCTACGGGGTTAATGCCACCATAATAATATTCGTTTTTGTATTGTATTGTATTGTATTATCGAACCCTCTCAAATGCAAAAGAAAATCACTACTAACCATCTTTCCACCTTTGTCGACTTAACTGAGTGTACTCATCGGCTGCAGTCCGACTCACTCCATACTTTTCAGCAAACTTCTCAGCACTGAAACCTTTTGTGGGACCAGGAACCTGCCTCCCTCGTGAGTGGAAAGCCTCTTTTCCCATCTGACTCATGTTCTCAGTTCCTCCTGAAATTACCACTTCATTTTCGCCCAAGTTCAGACCCTAGTGAGAGATGGTGAGATATGGTTGTATTTTAACTTGAAGATCTCAATTGAAGTAGACAAGTACCATAAGCTGTTATTAAAATTAGTTAGTTGAACATGATTATTGAAACAAAGCATCCACGAGACCATGCTAGACGTAATTATGGCCTGGATTCCAGAGCCACACATTCTGTTCAATGTTATACCTGTAATGGGTAAAGAACAGTTATGAACTAAAATTTAAATTAAATTTTTTTATTAATTAAGTTCGTAAAATTTTTAATTAAAGTGAATTTTAAATTGAAATACCAGGTGAAGATAATGGAATTTTTGTTTGGAGAGCGATATTTCTTCCCAACAAAGCTGATTCTGGTGTCTGTGAAGTACAAACTTTAAAATTGAAAAAGGAGGAAAAAAACCACACTGTATGCAATTTACTCAAAAAAATTCTCATAAACTTTGAAATCTCAAAAGCTATGAAACATCACAAAAAAATTTAAAAAATCTCAGAACCTGAGAAGTATTTCCGATGCAAACATATGAAACCCACTCTCTTTTGACATGGTTGTTCTTTATGGCTCCATTGATGGCAACTGTTTGGAGGTCCATGGTTGATATATTCTTTAGCTTTCCTCCATATTTTCCAAATGGTGTCCGATTTGCAGCAACAATAAAAACGCCCTTGCAAACTGCGAATTGAAATTTTCATATTTTTTTGATGTTAGTTTTTCTCTGCCCATTTAGTATTTTCTTGCATCCAGTTTCATTAGACCTAACTACTTGACGAACAATTTTAAATTATATTTTCATAGAGGACTGTGATCTTCTACTTATTCTCATTTTTTAGGATACCTTCTAACAGTACTTATTCTTAATCTGCACTTTATCATTGTGGGCCACTTTTATGGAACTCTCTCCTTCCAAATTTTACTTCTATTACTTCTCTACTTTCTTTTTTTAAGCCCTTGAAACGTTGTTATTTAAACAGTTCGTAGCAGAGCGCTCTTGAACAGTGTGGAATCAGCGCTATACAAATGAGTTGATTAGATTAGAAGCTATCATTTTTCTATTCAATTGTTAACCAATCAAAGTAATTGTATAAAACTGATTTATTGTTCAAAAACTTTTTCACATGTTAAGTTTGGTGAAGTGGATAACTACCCCATTGACATGATTTAATGTTTATTTCATTCCAATTTTTATACTATTTAGTGACGGTAGTGAAAAGTAAAAACCGCTAAAATATAAATTTTTTTTCAACTCAAATCTTAGCTTGTCAATGCTCAATTATTTGCATAAATGGAGATGAAGGTCCAAATCCCTATCGTTTGATGGTTTAACAAATGACTAACTGAACCAACGCTAAACAACTCCAGAACAAATAACAAAACAAAAAATATATGTAAATTATATTTTGACAATTAAATTTTCGATGAAAATTTCGAATTTACCTCTGCTGACAACCATTTTTAGTGGGTTAGAAAACAGCGAACTCAAAGAGATTATAGTAAATGTAAATCTAGTTTTAAAGAATGAAATTAATTTTTAAAAGTATTGAATGAATTTCAATAAAAAAACTAAAAATTAAGTGACAACAATTTATATACCGAATTCATTTAAACATTGTATTAACATACAGTGGTCATTTTTAAATATAGACCAGAAGTTTGGCGTTGAGCCAGTTTCAATTTTACTATTGACATAACGTGTTAATTTAAAAAAAACAACGATTTCCGTTTTATTGCTTACATTTCCATTTTTTAGGTAATCTAACTTACAAGCACCAGACGGTTGTAGCTTTTGCAGTGTTTCAATGAACACTTTTCAGGAGTTTATTTATGAAAACGCAACGGATTACCCAAGAAGATATACACGCGATGAGGAAGATTTGCGTTTTACAGACACTCGGAAATTTATGAAAAAAGCCGTAAATTTTTTTTCAATTTGTCGTTTATGCTATTTCAATTTTAGAATTAGTTTAAATGAGTTTAAATAAGTTTACTGAATTCATCTAGATTAATTTTTTTAAATATTTGTATTGAATAAATCTTTTTTTTCAAGAGATACAATGTCAAGTTAAACAAAAAATTTATACCAATTCCTAAAATCCATAATAGAAGTTATAAACATAAAGACATCTTCAATTACATCCAAGACTTGAAGGTAGACACTATTCACTGAGAAATAATGGTTTTCTATATATAAGATTAGCAATTCTTTCATTTTTATACAGTTACCTTTTTAAACTAAATGTTTGATGATTTAATTTTAGCAAAAAGAAAAAAATTTTGGAGAGTTGGATTTGGATAATTTTTTTAATGATTCTGAAAATAAAACTGAACTAGCTTATTTACCAAAAAAAAGATTTTATCCAAAAGGTTTTTCAATATATGTCAATGAAAGCTTTATTGATGAATCAAAATGGTGTTGCTTTAATAGACAATTTCTCAAAAAGGTCATTCCCAAAAACAAGTTAGATACTATATTTTTTGTCATCATACAATTGCTCAAAAAATTTTAAAACATCTTTTCAAGCTATAATATTGACATAGGTAATACCATACATTTACCAGTTCTGATGATGAGAACGATATTGTTCCTTCAAACACAAGAAAAAGAAGAAGCACATGGGTGGTCCAACCAACAAAAAAACATATCAATCCTCATTATACTACATCCAATGTGCAAGCAGTCAAAGATTTTCTTCATTTGGTGGTAGACAATTCTGATCGAACAAATATGGGCCTTTCTTTTGCTAGAGAATTATTTGGTTTTCAAGCCACAAAGCAAAACAAATATAAGTTGGTTTCTTTTTTATTCAAAAACCAACAGTTCAAGTCATCTCAACTTGTTAAAGCTTAAGTATTATGGCGTCTCAGTTGCTCGCCTTGGCGCTTTAATAATTGACTTTATTACTACTACTACTGCTGCTGCTACTACTACTGCTACTACTACCACTACTACTACTACTACTACTACTACTACTACTACTACTACTACTACTACTACTACAACTACTACTACTACTACTACTATTACTACTACTACTACTACTACTACTACTACTACTACTACTACTACTACTACTACTACTACTACTACTACTACTAATAATAATAATAATACTACTACTACTACTACTACTAATAATAATAATAATAATAATAATAATATTTATATTGATAATAATAATAACAAAAATAATACTACTATTATTATTATATGTTTTATTAGAAGTAGTCTTATCAAAAAATTTGATATAATCATTGCTATCTCGCAGCCGAGCTTTCTTTACTATCTTCATCACTATTGTGCAAGTGTTGTCCTTCATCATCATCATTTGCACTTACGGTTTGGCTCCCATATCATTTCGTTACAGGAAGCTGGTGAAAGATGTAAGTGGATGAGGATAAGGAGGATATGATATGGTGTGAGTTATCAGTGAATGAAAATATGTTTGGTGGTTTGGCTGGAGGTAAAATACAATACAATACAAATACGAAAATTATTATAGGGGAATTAATCCCGTAGAGTTTCGAGGTCACAATGTAATTGTATTGCGAATTATCCCTTCACAAGCTGATTCATGGCTGTTAGTTTGATTAACACTCAATTACTTCAAAGATATTGATGCCGGATTTGAATTTGAGAACTGTTAACCATTACGAGCTGCCTAACATCTGGATTGGACCCAGACTGGTCATTGAGTTTTTTTAATAAAACGTCGCTTATTTTCCAAAAGGGCCTGTTGCTTTGATACATTATTCAATCAAAAACCCTATTAGAAACTCTATCCAATTATAACTTCAGATGTTTCTCTTATCAAATAACATTAGCTATTCAAGTGTCCATTGAAATGGGGGGTTAAAACTGTTTATCTGGTTAGTTTGAAGTGAAAAATATTGAACAAAATTTATCAGAATAGAGTTTAATTCGATAATAAATCAGATATAATAAGGTCAGACCAATTCTTTAGGATAAGATTGGATTGATTGAAACTCCATAAGATTCAATAGGATAGCAAACTAATCACTCTATTGTTTTGTAGTTGTTAGCTTTGATTTTCTTTCAATTAGCTTTGAATTAAATAACCTGTATTCAGTTAAATTTCATTCAATCGAATTAAATGAGATCAAATATTTGGAAAGTAGAAGGAATCCAATAAGATACTATACATACATTTGTTCGGCTTTTCCTTTAGAGGTCGCCACAGCGGATCCTTTCTTTGCTTTTTGATATGTTGTCAGCCCTTTTATTCATCTACTGTATCTTTTTTTGGTCTTTTTTCCTCTTTTTCGATGCTCCATTTTCAAGACTTTCTATATGTCTCTCTTCTTTTCATCTGTTCCATCCATCTCAGCTTCTAAACCACAAGCCATGCCAATTTTGCACTTTTCTACTGCGGCCCCTTTCCATGGAACACTCTTTCCTAATCTCACCCCTTTTCCTTCTTATTTTTTGTAAATCTCTCAAATTTTTTTCTTTCAAACGGTACCTAGCGGAAAGTTCCTAAACACTCTCAGCAGCGCCATACATATTTTTCATTCTCACTCTTTTTCTAGCTATCGCACGCTCATATGCTTAGTGTTGTCAAAACCGATTCTTAATGCAACCTTTACTTCAAATACACATAATTCCAATAATAAACTAGATTAAATTTTCAAAAATTTAGATTTGTATATATTAGCTTCAATTAGATAAAAACTCCAATGGCGTTCTCAGGAAGACATGATTCATATAGGCGCCAGGTTTGCGCCTTGCATCAAGCCTGACCACTAAACTAGATTAAATTTTTGAAAATTTAGATTTGTATTTATTAGCTTCAATTAGATAAAAACTCCAATGGCGTTCTCAGGAAGACATGATTCATATAGGCGCCAGGTTTGCGCCTTGCATCAAGCCTGACCACGGTTTCCTTGAACTACAAATCAAGTTGGTACCTTCCATTCGTCATTGTTTTTAAAATTCACTTTTTTCCACAAAATAACTCGACTCTATAAAATATTTAGCTTGAATAAGCCTAAAACAATAATTCGTCCCGCCTATTTCTGTATGTCTCTCACTATGCGGCATTCGAATGTAAAGAAGTTATTTAAATAACGATCATTTTCAATTGGTTATGTAGATTTCTATTCTATGACATGTGAAGGTATGAAGAGAGAGTAAAGACTTCTGGTTGTTGCATCTACAGTGATGGATCAGGATGTATACAAGCCCAAAAAGCACATTGCTCTGTGAGTAGTTGCTGTTAAGGTTATCATTGTTGTTGTTATAGAACGTGTGAGGAAAATCTTCGGTAGCGCTGGGCTCACTATCGGGAGGCTTGTAGATTCACTAAATGACTGGCCAAGTTGTCGAAGATACCGCTCCGTCATCGTTGCTGGGCACCGAAGCCAGAGGTGTTTGGCCGACATTCCTTCTTCACCACAGTCGGTACTGATCTTTCTTACTTTCGCCCGTCAGATATAACCATGTTTTGAGTGCAGGGTGATAGTCATTTCAAAAGCGAATAAGGTTTGCAAGGTCTTTTTGACAGCTCCGTTTCCTCTAGTAGGTTGGATATTGGGATAGAAAGAAAGATAGTCAGGAGTTTTGGGGTAAGGGAGGGAGGAACATTTTGTAAATCATTGCATGGCGTATGGAACGATCAGATTTGGAGTCTGTTTTTGGAGACACAACCCGATCTTTGTTCATTGGCTAGATCATTACCAAACAGGTTGTAGTGACCCAGCACCAAATGAGTAAGGTTTTTTATGAGGAAAAAAAGAGCAGAAGTTGGAGTTTTGAAGGGAAATCATAGTGACATCATAAGATGTTGGGTTTACAAGTGCTTGAATATGAGAGAATTTCCACCTCAGATCATGAAAACCATGAACTAGTCTTTTTATGCGGCCAGTCGACAGCTGCCGTTACGGCAACCATTACAGCACGATATAAAACAATAACTAGTGATTTAAACTTGTGCTTGTTTGGAACAACATCTTTTGACTCAGCTGATTTTCGTCTTTGTCTTCCAGACAAGCTAGCAACTGCAACTAGCTCACGTGTAAGAGACGCAAGACCCTCATTAAATAAACGCTTGTAAATATGAAAAGAAATTTTAAATTCAAAATTTTCCAAAAACTTTAGCTAGTAAAGCTCTTTGAATACACGGGTTATTGTGGAGTAGTTTGTCTGGGAGTCCAACAAAATTTTCACTCCCAGGGGTGGCTTTGTATCAATGATGTGGCAAGCAAACTTCCGGAACATGGTCTGCAGACACGATCAGTGTACTTTGTACACAAGTGAGGCTAATACGTATCTTGTGGAAAAGCTGCTGCCATGATTCGGAAAAGAGAATGGCCTAGCTGGAATATTATCAAATGAAAATTAAGAAAAAAAAGTGCAGAAAAAATCTTTATCAAGTTGAACGATGGTTTTCAGTTATAATAATAAAAAAAATTGAAAATGAAGATGGAATCGTAAAAAGTGATGAGATTGAATAAATAAAAAAAACCAGAGGCCGGACAGAAATGAAAAGTTTGGGGAATGGAAAAAGAATATAAAAGACAAAATTATTTCCAACAGAATAAGTTGGAAAAACGAAGTTCATTGTGCAAATAATGAATGCTACCTTTTCCATCAATTATAACGCCAAGTTTTGCCAATGACTTCACAGTTAGTGGTGGCGAGGTGGGAGAAGAACCACGTATGTGGACTAGACGAGAAGTGAGTTTCAACCGCAAATGTTTATTACAACATAAAGAAAAAAAAAAAACACATATTATTGAAGTATCTTCATGCGATGAAACTTTCAAATCCCTCATGGTCTCACAACTTCAGTTACTGCGAAAGGACTAGACCTGAAGATGCACTCTGGTCGGACAACAAAGCAGAATGGCCGGTGCTCATTCATTACGACATTGTTTTTTTTATTTACAACTTTTCAAATTTCAGTGTTATTTAGGCTTCCACATAAAGTCTTAAAATCCATGATTGATTATTAGTTTTGCATACATAATTTTTCAAAGCGCTTTTCAAATAAAAGATTTTGTCATGAATAACCGATTAAATTAAATCAGCCAAAAACTCGTATTTAAAAGTCTGTGTGCCATACGTCGTAGAATGCTTCAACTAGCGTGACCATCAAACCACCCTCATCGAAGGTTTGTGAGAAAGTTGTCAACGACACCCACCCTTTCGACGACCACGGAACGCACGAACACATGAAATGCCAAATCGTTGGTCGTCCTTGTTGCATTGGCATCATCGGCGTCTGCATCATGACCACGCGGGAGTACTGCATGTTCAAGAAAGGCTCTTTTCATCAAGACGCCACTCTTTGCTCTCATGTGTGTGTGTGTTTGTATGTGTGTGTGTCTGTGTGTGTGTATATATATGTGTGTGTGTGTGTGTGTGTGTGTGTGTGTGTGTGTGTGTGTGTGTGTGTGTGTGTGTGTGTGTGTGTGTGTGTGTGTGTGTGTGTGTGTGTGTGTGTGTGTGTGTGTGTGTGTGTGTGTGTGTGTGTGTGTGTGTGTGTGTGTGTGTGTGTGTGTGTGTGTGTGTGTGTGTGTGTGTGTGTGTGTGTGTGTGTGTGTGTGTGTGTGTGTGTGTGTGTGTGTGTGTGTGTGTGTGTGTGTGTGTGTGTGTGTGTGTGTGTGTGTGTGTGTGTGTGTGTGTGTGTGTGTGTGTGTGTGTGTGTGTGTGTGTGTGTGTGTGTGTGTGTGTGTGTGTGTGTGTGTGTGTGTGTGTGTGTGTGTGTGTGTGTGTGTGTGTGTGTGTGTGTGTGTGTGTGTGTGTGTGTGTGTGTGTGTGTGTGTGTGTGTGTGTGTGTGTGTGTGTGTGTGTGTGTGTGTGTGTGTGTGTGTGTGTGTGTGTGTGTGTGTGTGTGTGTGTGTGTGTGTGTGTGTGTGTGTGTGTGTGTGTGTGTGTGTGTGTGTGTGTGTGTGTGTGTGTGTGTGTGTGTGTGTGTGTGTGTGTGTGTGTGTGTGTGTGTGTGTGTGTGTGTGTGTGTGTGTGTGTGTGTGTGTGTGTGTGTGTGTGTGTGTGTGTGTGTGTGTGTGTGTGTGTGTGTGTGTGTGTGTGTGTGTGTGTGTGTGTGTGTGTGTGTGTGTGTGTGTGTGTGTGTGTGTGTGTGTGTGTGTGTGTGTGTGTGTGTGTGTGTGTGTGTGTGTGTGTGTGTGTGTGTGTGTGTGTGTGTGTGTGTGTGTGTGTGTGTGTGTGTGTGTGTGTGTGTGTGTGTGTGTGTGTGTGTGTGTGTGTGTGTGTGTGTGTGTGTGTGTGTGTGTGTGTGTGTGTGTGTGTGTGTGTGTGTGTGTGTGTGTGCGTGTGTGTGTGTGTGTGTGTGTGTGTGTGTGTGTGTGTGTGTGTGTGTGTGTGTGTGTGTGTGTGTGTGTGTGTGTGTGTGTGTGTGTGTGTGTGTGTGTGTGTGTGTGTGTGTGTGTGTGTGTGTGTGTGTCCGTTTGTATGTAAGTGTGTGGATTTGTGTGATTAAGTAAGATGTGGCAAGCGTCTATTGTTTATTAAACAGGTGTCGTGTATGCAATACACTTGTGGCATGATGCCTTTCATCTCAGAGGATGACCAACCTGACCAGGCTTATCGATTCTTCACGTCCCTCCTCATTATACCCGGGTGCCTAATAATGCGAATATGAATGGCGATCCATATGCTTGAGTCAATAGACTTCTGTAACATAATAAGCAGCATGCTCAATAAAGCGCAAGATTTAAGGTTGAGTTGTAAAAGGTTGCAGCTCAAGTAAAGAACAGATGCCGTGCTAGAGTGGCTTAGTCACCCAGTAACCCAGAAATAAATAAAAAAGTTTCTCAGAGATCGTTTTTGAACTTTGACTAGAAGGCGCTTTATGAGTAGAGTAAATTAAAACTTGAATCTCAATTATAAATATGAGTTTTGTTAGATACTGTTCATGCTTATATCTTTGAAGAGACAACTCAGTCCCCACCTCAATGACACCCACAGTCTATTGGCTTTAATACTCACCGTGGCCTTTCAGATCTTCATCATGTACAACCTCGAACGACTTACAGGTAGTTTTATTGTTTTCATTAGTCGTAGCAGTAGTAAAGGTCTATTTTTAAGCGTAGTTCATTTTTGGAGTCGAACGAGAAACTTGATCTTGGTTATTATTCCGGTGCTATCACAACTACTAAAGATTCTAGTTGTATGCTTGTTTGTCTCTTCCCTACTTCATCCAACGTGCCATAGCATGTCGTGCTAATGAGAGCGTGCTTTCGCCTTTGCACTTTCACTCACAGTGTTCTTATTTCAGACATTTTGGGCTTTCAGTATCTATGAAGGACCAGGAATCCTTTCAGGAATTCAATCGAAAAGAATATTCGAATTTAAAAATCTAAAATTTTAAAATTTCATTTTCATATTTTTAGTTATGGCTCTCTTTGGGAAGGGCTGCTTATCACTATAACTACTCCCACTACTACTGAAATTTCAACCATCATCACCCCATCCAGGTACTTTAGAGATGTCGTTGGTGTACTTGGGAGGAGGTATCTTTGGCAGTGTCTTCAGTAGCATCTTCATGCCCTACTATGTGGAGGTGGCTGTTACGGGGAGTGATGGTGATGGGTAGGGTGTGATACAGTTCGTATTCACTATTTAGTTATTTTCGAATGAAAGGTAACATTTCGCAGGAAATTAAAGTTGAATTTTTTGCTTCAATCTAACCTTGAAAAATTTTTATATAAAATTTTCAAAACACCAAAGATAAGGCTTTAAAAGTTGAATCGTATTAATCCTTTGAAGAACAACCCGTCAAATTTCTTTTCACTGTTTCAATATTTGTATCTACAAATTTTCTTTTTTTTCATGCATTTTATACTTGGGCTAAATTACCTTTTATTGACTTTTTTTTTAGAATCAATTTTCTTGGAACTTTATGTTTACTAAAATTGGAATGTCTTGTCGCCAGTGATGGGACAAGCGATAATTATTTTATGCTCCAAAAATTACCATGCTTCGAACCTTTAAACCACTTTGATTTTATTCGTTTCATTAAACACACATCGAATGAGCTTTTAAAATCTACAAAGTCGAGTTTATGCACGTTGAAAAAAAATTTTTTTTTCAAACTGTAAAAAGTTTTTTTCACGATTTGATAAACCTTCGCATTGAAGCACGGCGTTTGTTCATCCACGCAGGCTGGGCCATCAGGTAGCCATTACGGCGTCTTGGCTATTCTGAGTGTCGAGGTACTACGTTGGAACATCCAAGAAAGTCCTCGCAAGCAATCCATCGTCTTGTTTTTCTCTCTCTTTATTCTCTTTTTCGCGGGTCTCATCGTACCTCAGGTGCGTAGAATGTATGACAAACATTGTCGCTGTTTTATCGAATTTTCTTTTTTTTCACATTTAATTTTCAAGCTTATGTTTTGAAAGCCGTTTATGGCAAATACTCTACACTCAATACTCTGTCTAATGTTTTTATTTCATGACACCACCACCATCTTATCCAGATAGACAACTGGGCCCACCTTGCTGGTTTCATTTACGGATTTTTCCTATCTATCATTTTCAGACCAATTCACAAGATACGTTTCCGTCCTATCAGCAACTTCTTCATTATATCACAAAGGCTGGGGGGTATATTAGGTGCTGTGTTAATGCCGCTGTTGCTTTTGGGCCTTTTTTACGGTCTGGAAAAGGGTTTGTCTTGCAACGAATGCATCTACTTCAACTGCATTCCATTAACTGATGATTTTTGCGAAGGTACAAGTGTCTCGCTGGATTATAACAGTATGATGCATACTCTGGAGGAATGGTAAAAACTATCCATGTGCCATTGCACTTAGCCGTCATTTCTTTGGTGTTCTTGTGAAAAAATTTTTTCTGAGTTTTGCTTATTTGAGTTAGTTCACTAACGGAGCTTCATAACGTTTAGACGCACCGATAAGGCTTCAAAAAGGCTTTCCAGTATAACTTCTTGTTCACAAGAATAGTGAAAATGAACAGGTAAAGACGTTTATCGTGCTGCTCACTTGGCTGCACCAAGTAAAAGTAACAAGTATCGATTCAAGTTAGCCAGTCATGACAGTATAATACGTTTACATTGCAATTTATTTCGAACTTACGTAAAAGTAAAGAAAATTAGTGTTTTTATATCTTTCATGTTGCCTTTTGAATTTTTGCTTATTGTAAGCTTATCGGAATTGTAAGAGTTAGTTAAAGTTGAAATCAGCTTGTTCAAATACTTTCAGGTTTGAAAAAATTGTTTTAATAAACTTCTAAAAGTTAAAAATCACTACTTTTGATGCTGAATTTACGTGCTTTTAACATGCATCAGGTTTATCTAGAAGCACATACCATAAGGAATGTATGCTTTTTAAGAAACAAAACTTTCAATAATCCTCATTATTTAGTTAAAAAATATATTATGAATTTTTTAGTTTTTCTTATATTCTGCACTCCTTGATTGTCATATTCAGTAAGTAGATAAAACTCAGGCATGTTGCTTGAAAACTGTTGATAATATCTGTAGCAAATGCCTTTTGACTCGTGTATATTTTATTATTTTTTGTTTAAAATTGTTTTTATTTAATTTCATTTGCGAGTTGAAAAGTATTGGTACATTTCGTAAATGATTTATTTCAGAGCTTCATCGCAAAAAAATATTTCATTGAAAATATACATTTTTCCTACAGTCTTCACTAAATCCAAACCAGACAAAAGCTTGAAATAGTTAAAACCATAGCGATAAATTAAAAAAAGCGAAAAAAAAATTAATTAACCATAACTGAGTACCATAAGAATTATCTGTCACAAGAAATCAAAAATTGAGTCATTGCAGTGAAATAGTCAACCAACGCCTACATAAATACTGTTTGCCAACTTACTCAACAAGAAAGTAAACGAGTGTTGAAAGGCATTGCAAAGAATTGTGATATCCAGAAAGACTCACTGTGAATATGAGGAATGGCTGAAGAAAAAAAGAAAAGAAAAGATGAAATCTCCTGAAATAACTCTGCAATAGTTATATTATGTGGTCTTAAGATATGATTAAATTTTCAACTTTTAAGACTCAGCAATTCGATTTAATAAAGAATTCTGCTTTTGAATTTCTCAGAACCTTTTAACATTCCAGTTTTGGTTAATTTGATTAACCAATTTTCACTAGTCCTTCAATTTAAACTATGACTCAATTCTAAATTTTTGTAATTTTTTTGAGATTATTTAGTCAGTTTTTGATTACTTGCAACAGACAATTGACAGTTCTTATGACATCCAGTTATTGTTGCTTATAAAAAATTTTCCATTTTGTGCCATTTATTGATTTTTTTAATTGAAAAAATTAAACAAAATTGAGTCTACGGTTGCGTGAAAGCGTGTATAGCCGTTTTTCTTGATCTGATTATTCGCCATGCTTTGTAACATCTCCAGCGTTTATTTGAAATTTTAATATAATCTAATCAAATCATTTATATAGCGTCGATTGCACACTATTTAAGAGCGCCCTGCTACAAACTGTTTAAACAAAAATGTTTTAAGGGCTTTACGAAATGAAAGTAGAGGAGTAATAGAGGTGAGACGGGGAAGATAGAGTTTCATAGAATGGGCCCACAGTAGGAAAGTGCAGATTCAGCATAAGTACTATAAGAAGACATCCTAAAAATTTTGCAACTTTGAAAATTGATCTTTTGTTAAGAGGCGACCAGTGTAAAGGGTAAAGCAGTGTAAAGCAGAGATAAGGGTAGGAGTTGGACGAGAAAATTTATGAGTGCCAAAAAGTAAGCGGGCAGCGCTATCAAAAGTTTTGGTGAAAGGGTGTAGCGTGGTCTCTGGGGGTCCATAGTATACCAGTTTCTTTGTTTATTTCGTCCCGCTTTGACTATTGTGACTTTATGCTCCTACTTTTATCCCTTTACACTGGTTGTCTATTCAAAAAGGATCTGTTTTCAAAATCTGCACGCTCATGTTTAAATTAAAAAACAATCACTCACCTAAATACTAGCTGACCTTTTCAAGTTGCCTCTTCGTGAGGGACTGAGATTTTCTACTGACTCTCATTTTTTAGTATACCTTCTAATACTACTTATGCTGAATCTGCACTTTCTTACTTTGGGCCCTTTCTATGGAACTCTCTTCCCTCCAATCTCACGTTTATTACTTCTTTTCTTTTAATTTTTTTAAATCCCTTAAAACAAAGCGCTTTTGAACAGTGTGAAATCAGCGCTATATAAATACTTTGATTGCATTATATTAATAGATCTCAGTACTTTACGAGGAGGCAACTTAAAAAGGTCAGCTAAGTTAGCTGAGTGATTAACAAGAAAGTGAAGTATTGATAAGCATCGCAAAGAATTTTCGAATCTAAACGGAATTTTCTGAAAATACGAAAGTGGCTGAAAAGGAAACAAATCAACCTCAATGGAGCATTTTTCAAGTAAGTCATGTTAGTATATACCATAATTCAATTAAAAAAATTTAAGATTCATTAATTTGATTAAATGGTCAATTTCTTTCTAATTTTGTAACATTCTTTTTACATCATAATTTTAATCAATTTTTCTATGTTTTTCTTTTTCGTTTTCATGTTTTTTTAGACATTTTCTGTAACATGAAACATTTTACGATAGTTATGTAATTTGAGTATAAACTATTTTTGAAGTATAAATTTTTAAATTCCATTTATTTGCTATAGCAAATGAAACTCTGGATTTTCACCTTAATTTTCTTCTTATCAAAAATGTGCAATGCGCTTTTAAGCATTATGTTCAAAGGCATTTTTATGGAAACGGTTTTACTCGCTGTGTGCTACTAGAGGACTAATGTGCTCTAGGACGTCGTCTATACGTTTGTTGAGCTGCCGATTTTATAGTTCAAACCTGGGCTCACTCGAACACGCTCAAGAGCGGAATAAGCCAATCATCATGCCACAGGTGCAGACATAGTACAAAAAAAGTGAGAATTTAAAAAAAAGTAAGAAATGGCGAATAGGCAGGGTGAAAGGGGGGTAGAATGAGAGTTAACTTGATAGACCGAAGCGAGATAAGTTCAAAAAAGGTTATGTAGGAAAATTGGAGATAATGGGATCGAGGGTAGTGAGAGATGGTCATGATGAAAGTTGATTAAAGTAGTTGAGGTAGAAGTAGGTTGAGGTGGGATCGGGGCATCAAGCCATTGGAACAAAGAAAGTTATGAAGGCAATGGACTAAACCATTGAAGCTAGAAGCCAAGAGAGTGAAGAGTGATTTGGAAACGTTCGCTAAGAACTGCTTAAATAGCCTTACGGAGTGATGAAAGAAAGATGAAGAAGGTGAGGTTAGGAAGAAGAGTGTTCCATAGAAAAAAGCCACAGTAGGAAAGTACTGATTTGGTGTAAGTATGGTTATGTGTTTTGAGGTAAATGTAAGAGTAGATGGAGGATCTGATTCCATTTGCTTTTGTAACATTACATTTTGTGTTACTTCGAATTTTTCAATTATTTCGATTATTTTCTATGCTTTTTAACATTTCCAGCGTTTTTTGGATTTTGATTGAAAAAGAAAAGATGGTGTTAATGTAGTGATTGAAGGTGTAAAAGTAGCTGGTTGATGATTTTATCGCAACTTTACATATTTCAAGCGGGAAAAGGGCGGAGGACTTGGTCATTTCTTTATATGCTCGGAACAAGTGAAACTATGATTTCAGATAAAGGTTAAAACTTATGTTCTGCTTTTCTTAGCTGCACGAAAGCATGGTCGTTGTTGTCTGTTAGTTTTATTTTGTTTTTTGGACTATTTTTATTAATTATTTTATACTATAAATTCCAAATAATTGTTATAAAATAGTTAACTCGTCTATGAGTTAATGTTTTTGTTAGTTACGAAAAGTATAAATAGATTTTTTAATAACCGAATCCATCTTTTTCTCGTTTGAAATACAAACATTGCAGAGCAATCGTCAACGAACAGTTACCTAAATACCGTTTGCCAACCTACCCAACAAGAAAGTAAGCAAGTGTTGGAAAGCATTGCAAGGAAGCTTGGCATCCAGACAGACATCCCTGTGAATATGAGAAATGGCTGAGATGGAAAAAGTAAAAAAACGATTAATCTGAATGAAACTTTTTCCAATAGTTGTGTTATGTGATTTTGAGTATTGATTCTATTCAAAAATCATTAGTTTAATTTTATATAAGATTTTGCTACTGAATTTTTATGATTCTTTGTAACATTACAGTTTTGGTTAACTTGACTGTAACATGAAACGTTTTTCAATATGTATTTGATATGTATATTAAGTATGTATTGATACTACTTTTTTATTCATAAATTTGATTCTATAATGAAGTTTTGATTTCTTAAAATTAAAATTAAACACACACAGTTGACAGTTCTGAAGACATTCAGTTTTTTTATATTTCTTTTTTTTATTCTCATTTCGATTTTTCGCCATATTCTGTAACATTTTCAGCATTTGTTTGAACTTGAGTTAATTAAAACTATGAAAAAATGGTTGAACCTCAAAATTCAAACAATTAATGGAAATTTTAAAATAAAATAAGCAAAAAGAGTGGATAGAAACGATGATCACGCTTGCGTGAAAACTGAAAATCAAAGCGCGCGCGCACACGCACTCACTCACTCACGCACACACACACACACACACACACACACACACACACACACACACACACACACACACACACACACACACACACACACACACACACACACACACACACACACACACACACACACACACACACACACACACACACACACACACACACACACACACACACACACACACACACACACACACACACACACACACACACACACACACACACACACACACACACACACACACACACACACACACACACACACACACACACACACACACACACACACACACACACACACACACACACACACACACACACACACACACACACACACACACACACACACACACACACACACACACACACGTATATACGCACATTTACAGAAATAAAAACCTTCTATCAGCTCGAGTAATGATCTATTGGTGTTACGAATTACCTTTTGTCTCGAGGAACTGGAATTAATAATACCTCGTTGGAAAAATTCCTTTGAGCACAGAAACAAATATTTCCTTACACATACACGCAACATAGTGAGTTTCAAAGGAAAGCGCGACGCTTATTCACGTGGGCACTACATGCCTACATTTTCCTATAAAATGCCGATGTGAAACAAGTTGCAATCATCGATATGCGATGTTAAAATAGATTGAGTGCTGGTGTGAGTATACTTTTGGCCCTCAAGAAGTAAGGAAGTAACTTACGTCCAAGTTGAAAACTTTGAAGTCAGCATTTTTAGTAAACTCCAAACACGATAACGTGTATTATTTATCAAAATAAGAATATAAGCGATTTGAAGGTGAAGTAAGAAATTAATTCAGAACCTTTCCATTTTGTTAAACAAAACGCCTGAACGGTTTACTTCCATGGTTCTATTTGGATTACTTGTGCCAAAAGTAACGAATCAGTATTTCTTGTAAGAACACCCCTCAATTCTGCATCCAGCTTTGAGAACTCTTACAATGTTATCTTCAACTAATCCGCCTTCGAACGAATCTTTCTCAAGCAACTCTTCCCTCCACTCTGACCTCAACATGACTCCTCTATCCACCTTTAAGTACTACGACACTTCATACCGCATCGTCGGTACTCTCGTCATGACCGTCATCTTTTTACTAGGAGTTATTGGTAACAGCATGGTGGTGAGTGATCTGTCAATTTTTTTATTTTTTATTTTTCAGAACAAATTGAAAATCTTTGTTTTTATTTTTGCAAATTAACTCAATTTTTTTGAATTAAATAAAATTTTCATTTTTTTGGGAATTAATGAAACATACCCTATTTTTTTTCAATCAATTCAAAAATGTTTTCATTTTCTAGTCTTTTTTTTATTAAAATTCAAACTTGAAACATATTCATCACATTAAAATATAATTTATAATACTCGATTGTCTTAATGACTAAAATATTTCACGATTTTTAATGTGATTATAAGCTATGTTAAATTCAAATTTTTCGAAGTTCACAGATTTAATTCTATGGTCAATTTTGGTTATAATTTTCATTTTAGGTTTTTCATGACATTCCAGTTCTGGTCGATTTTTCTTTGTTTTTCTATTTTTTGCCATACTTTGTAGAGTTGCTTGTAAGATGAAACATTTTGCAACAGTGATTTGATATGAATATGAGCTATTATAAATTTCTAAGCTTTGTTGATTTGATTTTTTAGTCAATTTTACACTTTATCTTCACTTAAAGTTCTCATGACATCAAAGCTTTGGTTAATTTTTTTTGTTCTTTTGTTTCTTTGTTTTTTTTATTTTGGCGTTTTTTTAGCATGAAACATTTTTCAGTAGTTATTTGATATGATTTTAAACTATTTTATATTTTTCACTGTTTTCTTGATTCAACTCAAACTTATTCGTACACTGAACTTTTAAGCTTTCATCACTTTGTTTCTTTTGTCTATGGTCAATTTTGTCCTTATTTACACTGACTATCCGTAACTTTATTGCTTTTTGTTTAACACCTTTGGGCGTGCGGCATAATGGTTGGCCTGTTTCGCTGTGAAGTGTGATCAAGTGAGCCCAAGTTAAAGTTCTAAAAGTGGTAACAATTAAAGTACAGACGCCGTCCTAGAGTGTCCAGTCCTTTAGTAGCCCACAGCGAGTAAGACCGTTTCCATGGGAGTGCCTTTGAGCATGGTGCCAAAGGGCGCATTACAAATGTGTTGATAAGCTTATATTTGAATGGATCAATTTATTTGCTTGCCTTGCTCTACCGATTAGATTTTTTTATTTCTATTGAAAATGTTCTTTGAGCTAGAGTATCAGTTTTCCCTTTGTCTATGAAACTTTTACGCAAAATTTTGATAAAAATAAAAAAATGCCTAATTTTAACTGTAAAAGTTTTCATTACGCAGACGATTCATAGCATAAACGATTTGTAATCTACGGCAGCCGACCTGTAAGCTGGTTGTCTAGATCGGTGCGTGCATGTTTATAGCTGTGAACGTCGATACACAATTAATGCAGCATCGTTCTTCGCGAACGTTCGAAAGAGTGGCTATTTTCGGACGCTTCAACTAATTGTTTATCGTTAAAATTCAATTGAAGGCGTGTCGAGCAAATGTTGAAATCGATCAGTATCTACATTGTATATTGTGTGTTTACATCAAGAACATATGATGAATCACCTCTGTTGCTTGTGCTTCACTAACCTTTAGTTGTTACTTGCAGTTATGATAGTTTTTATGTTCACTATGAACAAGCCCTCATTCATTACGAACAAACTTACTTGTTACATTATAAGTTATATAAAAACAATCTATGCCGATTTGAAATTGATGAACTTCAAACAATAAAAATGAATATTAACTATAACCCGCTTCAGATCCTGGTGGTGATGAAGAGCAAGAGCATGAGATCTCCCACCAACTGCTACTTAGTGTCTCTGGCTTTCGCAGATCTTTTGCTGCTCATTTCAGCTACCCTGCCTACAATAGTGGAATTCCATCTGGTTCAGGATAGGTTTGTGGCGGGAAGCTTTGCTTGCAGAATAATGGTCTTTTTGCAGTATCTCGGATTCAATCTCAGTTCTTTGTCGATCACTGCGTTGACGGCCGAGCGGTACGTGGCCATCTGCAAGCCCATGAAAGCGCATGTCATATGCACCATCAACCGAGCTAAGAAGATCATAGGAGCTTTGTGGCTATTTGGCCTGTGCTACAGTGCCCCGTGGCTAGGACTAATTACCACAAAAGAAAGGCAAAAAAACTTTGAAGAGTGTACTTTCACGCTAAGCAGAGAGCAGTATATGATCTACTACCTCACTGACCTAGTGGTCATGTATTTGTTTCCTGTAGTTCTCAACATCTTTTTGTACACCCTCATCTCTAAGACCCTCTACTATAACAACCCCATCTCGAGCGCATTGAACAACAGCGGTGTGAACACTTCAGGCATGGAGATAGCCAGAAATAATGAATTTTACGACAACGGCAGCAAATTCGGAAGTTATAAAAGTTCATCAATTAATAGCAGCTTCCGTTCAGATAAAAATAACGAAAATCGTAGTCTAATTAGAAAAAAATTCGCCAACGAAAGCATAAAATCTTTTACTCTGAATCGACATGAATCACGAGAGAGAAAAAGTATTAAGAGCTTTAGGAAGAAGTTCTGGAAACGAGGAAATTCGATGGTTACAAAAGGTAACGATTCCTTTGATTCTTATCGCATTTGTGAGAGGGTGGAGGATGAAGAAGAGAACTCAAACGTGAAAAAAGATAAAGCGATTGATTTGGTCAAAGAGAGGCAAAAAAAGAAAGAGTCTGGAAAAAAGAATGAAAAAGGTGAAGAGTGTGGAAAGGTAGTAAATCTCGTGGAAGACGGTGTTGGTGGTTGTTTTAGAAATGAAAAATCATCTTTGAAAATACAACTTTCAAGGCAAGCCGGATTTCATGAAACTATCTGCCAGGCTGAAACTGAAGTTGATAAAATCGAAAAAACAACTCAAGGAGACAATATCAGTAGTTTAGAAGTCGACATGAAATTGACAGATGTTTTAACAAATTTATCACAGATGAACAGTTCAACATCAACAGTTACTTCAACAACCATTATAACCTCAACACCAGTAACAGCAAAAACTTCAAACTTCAGTTCCTACGAACCCTTATTTAAGCCCAGAAGGGATTCTTCAACCCAGTCTCGTAGAAATCGTTTCATTTCTTCCAACTCCACCGGCTTTTCATTGAAGAGCAGAGGCAACAGATCTTTCCTTCTTTCAAGCATTGATGTTCAATCTCACGCGGACTCAAAGAACAAATCGAACACTTTGATCACCTTACCACCGAACTCTGTTCATCCTTGTGGGAACAACCCCTTGCAGTCCAGGAAGCAGGTATTTATGGTTGTGAATACTCATGCCACCTAAATTGTAGATTTCATTTTAGAGGTTTATATGTCACATGGATTTTGTGTATTTGCAAAGATTATTCATTAATTATTTTGTCAATTTGTATTTAAGTACTCAAAAACACATTCGATTGGATAGGAGTAGTCCTTATCTAATCAAAACATTTTTATAGCGCTGATTACACACCGTTTAAGAACGCTCTGTTGAAGAACTTTGTAAAACAAACAAGTTTGAACTCTTTAAGAAAACAAAGTAGAGAAGCAATAGAGGTAAGATTTTGGGAAGAGATTTCCATAAAAGGGGCTATAGTGAGAAAGTGCAGATTTAGCATTAGTATAATAAGATTATGTTTTGAAAAATGAGATTATGTAGGAGATCTCAATCCTTTACGAAGAGGCAACTTAGAAGGTCAGCTTAGTAGTTAGGTAAGTGATTATTTTTATTTTAGACACGAAAAAGCAGATTTTGAAAACTGATCTTTCATTAAGAAACAACCAGTGTAAAGAGATAAGAGCAGGAGTTGTACGAGAGAATTTGTGAGTGCCTGAAACTAAGCGGGCAGTGCTATTAAAAGCTTTGGTGAGAGGGTGTAGCATGGTCTCTGGCAGTACATAGTATGAAGAGTTACAATAGTCAGAGTGGGACAAAATAAGCGAAAAAAATATTAGTTTGAGGGTTGGATTGTTTAGGAAAAGTTTTAGTTGTTTGAT
Source organism: Branchellion lobata (assembly GCA_947562095.1). Lineage (NCBI taxonomy): Eukaryota > Metazoa > Annelida > Clitellata > Hirudinida > Piscicolidae > Branchellion > Branchellion lobata. The sequence continues at coordinate 4,535,990 of OX387247.1, read as the reverse complement.
ACGTCCAAGATGGAAAATAGAAGATTTAGCTACGGTTTTCTTTGTGACATGAAAGAAAATGTGAAGTGAAAAAAGAAGCCTAAATTATTGATGGTGGGAGAAGGAGCGAGTGAAAGGTTTGATGAAATATCATTTGAAGAAAAAAATTCAATAAGTCGAGAAGACTTGCTAAAATATATAGTATCAAACTTCGAGATATTGAGTTTTAGAAACATAGAATCCTGCAAGAGATTATTTTTCCAATTAGAGATGGTAGAAGATTATTCGCATTTAGGAAATGAAGTGAAGATGTAAACGTCATAAGCATAAAGTTGATTCTGAAGAAAAAATGATAGAATAATTCTTAGAAGTTCAGAAATATAGAGAATAAAAAAAAGATAAAGATAAACAAAACATTAAGAAGCACCAAAGAAAAAGAGAAAAAAAATCGTTTACAGAAATTAAGGAATTTTTGTGGAAAAATAAGAGAAAATCCATTTAAGACAAGAAGCAGAGATACCAAAAATTTCAGATTGCTGAATTAGTAAAGAGTAATCAACAGTATCGGAAGCAGAAGATGAATCTAGGCAAAAAAAGAAACGTTACCTTTGTCACAGGAAAGTAAAAAATCAATATGTATTTTTAAGAAGTCTCAGTGCTATGAAAAAGATGGGATCCAGATTGCGTAGGAAAGAAAAAATTGTAAACTTCAAAGAAAGGAAGGAGCTGAAAATAGACTTTATCTGAGTTTTTTGAATAAAAGTGAGATAAAATATTGGTTTATAGTATTATTGGTAGATAAGGATCTAGAAAAAATTGTTAAATCATTGGTGTGATAATAGATTTTTTGGGTATTAAGAGATATTGCTTTGGTTAAAAAGATGTTGATAAGTTCAAGAATTATTAGATTGAAAAAAAAAACAGGCTTTTTCAAAATATGATTTGAAATGAGTTCAAGAGAGCTTGTTGAAGAGAACATTGAAGTTGTTATAATAATTAATTCGGAGAGGGTTATTGAGAGAATGTTATTTAGAGAAGCAACACGAAGTTAAGTAAGAATTGGAGGTTGATTTATCATTTCTATGAAAAATAAATTTGTTAGACATGTCTCTGAAAGGCTGTAGAGAAAAGGGAAGAAGGCGGAGAGTTTTAACACGATAATCTAGAAAGATAACTTCATTTAGACTTGGAGGACGAGGCAGATTTTATAGAGTAAATGAGAAAGAAAGCATTATTGAAGAAAATAAGATTTCTATAAGATGATACCTCTTTCTGCTATTTGTCCCACGAGGCTGTAGAACGATCAAACCAGAAGGCTTTAGAGGAAGAAAGCCAAAAAGAGGAAGTCTTTGTAGAGAGAACAGCATCAAGACTTTCAAGAAGATAATCATTGAGGGTGTTAGAAAAAAATTGGGGTCAGAGAAATAAAGAGGATCAAAGGAAGACTGAGAGAAAAAAATTATGGAGAAATCTTTATTAAATTTTGACTAAGAACTTTTATTGGTCTTAAAGTGAAAGACTTAAAAAGACGGACTAGTAAATGAAAAAGTAATGAGACACTCAATATGATGCTTGATGACATATTGTAAATATTGTAAATGAAATAATTTTCAAACTTTTAACATGTAAACCCCCGTTGAGTGTTGTGAAAAAATAAAAGTTCAATTTTTTACAATATGGTATATCAAATACTAAAAAAAATTGAAGTGTCGCGTTCAAAAAAAAAACAATTTTGAAGATAGAAAATATGTTAATAATGTTTTTATAAAAAATAGCAAATACTGGCCTAGTAATTGTGTTTCGATTCTTTCTGAGAACAAAGTATTCAAAAAATTTGTAGAATAAATTATACTTTTTATTGGTAGCTAAAACAAAAAGTTATTTCGCACAAAGATTCTTTACTCATCTGTTACCTCACTTTTGAAAGCATACTAGGAAAATATTTTCTACCAGTTATTTTATATTACTTCAATTTGAAATTTAATTCTTGATGTTAAATGTTCATCAATTTGATACTATAGGGAACTTTTATTGCGTTTTTATGACAAAGTGAATGATCATTCGGTAAATATAACATTTTTCTAGCTCTTAATTTCAATATAATAATATTTATTTGATTAATAATTTTTTCTATGACAATTTTAGCGTTTTTTTGTCCAGGTTGTTGAGTTTTCAGAAGTTTTCTCTTGGTTTGGTTTAAATGAGCTCTATGAAAAAATAATTAATTGAAAGGAAGTTTTGACAAAATTTCACAAATTTTGTTTTTTCTATTAAATGTCGATTTATTCGAAATGTTAATTAGGATTTTTTTATTGGTACTTTTTTCAATAAAAATTCTCTTATTCAATTATATTATATTTAAGGTGTCAAAAAAAATTTCTGACCCTATCCCTTTTAAGCACTCTCAACGGCTTAACCCATGAATCGGAGTTATAGCAGTCGAGTGCAAAACCGTTTGACAAGCGAGAAGTTGGAATTAACAAGAGGATCAGTGTGAATTCTTATTTTTAAAACTTTCAAACTAATATAAAAGAAATAGCAAACCATTCTCCTCTTTTATATTCTATAGTGCATATGACCTGAAGGTTATTTAAATAAAATATATTTCGAAACTCCGTATCTTTACATTTGTTTATAGTGATTTTCCATTTACTGTTACATTGCTGATGGTTTTATTTTATGTAAGTTTACAATGGTACTTACAAGAAGCACGGTTCCAACGGTATTGTGCTCGAAGGAAGAGAGACTATTGTTCGAATTGTTTTCTCCGGGCGATAAAAACCCTATGAATAATCCGAATTTAAATAAAAAAACAAAATAAAGTTTTTTTTTATTCGATGAAAAACTCATATTAAATGTGAGTGCAGTGTCGCATCAGTACAATGGAATATTGATTAAAATATAAATTCGCATCATTATGAAAATTATCTTTTTTTCATAGACTATTAACATATATATGATGCCAGATTTGAATTTGAGAACTGTTGACCACTACGAGCTGCCTAACATCTGGATTGGACCCAGACTGGTCATTGAGTTTTTTTTTTAAAACGTCGTTTATTTTCAAAAAAGGCCTGTTGCTTTGATACATTATTCAATCAAAAACCCTATTAGAAACTCTATCCAATTATAACTTCAGATGTTTCTCTTATCAAATAACATTAGTTATTCAAGTGTCCATTGAAATGGGGGGTTAAAACTGTTTATATGGTTAGTTTGAAGTGAAGAATATTGAACAAAATTTATCAGAATAGAGTTTAATTCGATAATAAATAAGGTATAATAAGGTTAGATTGATTTATGATTGAGTTAGATTATTTGAAACTCAACAAGAACGAAATTAACAACAAAAGAATCACCCCATTGTTTTGTACTTTTTGAGCTTTGTTTCTTTCAATTAGTTTTAAATTAAATAACCTGTATTCAGTTTAATTTCATTCAATCGAATTAAGGGAGATCAAATATTTTAATCGTAAAGTGAGTCTAATAAGATACTCTATATATACATCTTTTCTGCTTCTTCTTTCAATCCATCTCCAACACTCTTTTTCATTTATGTCCTTTTCTTCTCTTCATCTGCTCCATCCATCTCAGCTTCTAAACCACACTCATGCCAAATTTGCACTTTCCTACTGCGGCCCCTTTCCATGGAGCACTCTTCTTCATAATTTTTTATTTATTTTCTTTTTTCATCGTAAAGCTTTTAATACTTTCTCGTTTGAACAATTCTCAATGGAGAATTCCTAAACACTCTGCAACCAGTACCAAACATCTGCTTCGATTATCTCAGATTAGATGGTTTACCTCAAATTTTTTGAAATTTTATTGCTTTGCTTCTACGTCCATTATCATAGTGACTTTTCACCCTAACCTTTTGTGTCATTGCAGTTCTAATCGCTCTGATGTATCTTGATTTTCCTGTTTTGACCTTGTACATCCCTCAGTATTCATTCAATTCAACTCCAAGTTATTCATACTCTATACTAATAAGGTTTTATCATTTTGTTTCAACTGTCAATTTTATTCTTATTTTACACTTCGACTTTCGTAACCTTTCGGTATTTTGTGTAACACCTCTTCCCTTGCGGCTCAATGGCTGGTCTGTTCCGCTGTAAAGTCTAATCGTGTGTGCTCATGTTTAAGCTCTAAAAGCGCCAACTCACTCAGTTGCCGTTCTAGAGTGCTTTAGTCTTTTAGTAGCTCACAGCAATTAAAACCCTTTCCATGGAAGCGCCTTTTAACAAAGTGCTAAAAAGCTCGTTTTAAAGGTTATATTAAAATTTGAATAGATTTTCCGCTTGAACTATGCAACAGTGGGCTAGAAGTGTCAACCAGAAATTAAAAAGTAATCGGTTGCCAATGTTCCTTAGAAGACAGGCTTTCCTGTGAATATGGAATATGGCTGAAAAAGATAATGGAAAGCAAAAAATGTTGTTTGGCTCTCACAGCAAGCTCACATTTTTCTTCATAATTATTTCGTGTGATTATAAACTGTTGCTTAATTCAAAATTTTTGAGGTTGCTTCAATTGATCCATTGATTCAATTCTTTGGTCAATCTTGCTCTTAAACAGTACCCTGAGTTTTTTGTGACATTACAGTCTTGGTTAATTTGACTTTGTTCTTCTTTTCGATTTTTGTCGTTCTTTATAACATTTTTGTAACATGAAACCTTTTTCAATGAATATATAATAGCATTGTACGCTATTTTTCAGTTGTAGATTTTCAAGGTTAATAATTTGAGTAGAGTTAATTCGGCTCTTGTTTTACATTCGAATATTTTGTTGGAGTTTTTACTTTATCAGGTGAATTCGCCGTAACTGGTGGAGTCCCGCAGGGAAGCGTCCCGTCCCATTCTCTTTCTTTATTACATTAATGGTCTAACAGACATTTTCAACTATGACAAAAATTTCCATTTTATGATAATTGCTGATGACGCAAAACTCATTCACAGCATCAGAGCCATTGATGAAAAAGTTTTTCTACAGCAATCAATGAATAAACTATATCAATGGTGTGGTAAATGAAAAGTGGGAAAAATTTATATGAATGCACCTATGTTTTTCTGATCTAAAATTGAATAATCTTATATATAGGGTGAACAATTTTCATTTGAATAGAGTTTATGAACAAAAAGAATTTGATATCATCTTCCCACAAAACTTTAAATTGAAACCAGCATATTCATACTTGAGAAAAAAAAGTGAACAAACGATAGAACTACTAATCTGAAATTACTCCTAACATCCTATTTTTTTCAATTTAAACTTTGAATGAATTATCTTACTTATTTTTGAATACGGGAGCACAGTCTGGTCACTTCATATAGTTAATGAAATTAACCTTATAGAGACTTGGCTCAGACAAGTCACCAGAATAATTTTCAGAAATATTTTTACCACCTCAAATACTTGACTGATTCCACAAATGCCATCATCATTATACGTTAATTGAGCTTCAATTGATGTATTCTAGCCCACTGATCAGCTGACACCGTATTTTTCACCAAATCATGTGTCAAAAACCTCGATAAATACCTTTGTCTAAATACATTCGCTTGAAAGGTTGCTGAAGATAGAGAGTAGTATTTATCAAGTATGAGATAAAGAAATTAGAAATAAAAAAATTACTTCATATTTCAAATACTTTGCAAATAAAAGATGTTTGAATGTTCAACTTGCTCTTGTTTTTGAGTATTCAAAATCATTAGCTAGGAAATTATTTTTATAAATTAGCCTTGTCGCAAAAAAGCGAAATTCCATAAAATACCATATCTATTGAAGACTGAGTTCGTAAAAATACCACCGTCAGATAATCAAGATGCTGGTGGTGGTGGTAAGTTTGTTTGCGGTGTTATGGCTGCCATACAGAGTTTACGTGCTTTACAACTCATTTCGGAAGCTGCGTTATGAAAACATCTGGCTGATGCTGGCTTGCAGGACCATGGTGCATACCAACAGCGCCATCAATCCAGTCCTCTACAATGCCATGTCCGCAAAGTTCAAGAAGGCCTTCAAGAACCTTCTTCATTGCGGCAAGAGTCACCCAACCAAACCACCCGACCTTAGAAACGTTGAAAAATGCAACATTGACAACTACAGTCGCAAGGAAGTCTTCTTTAACATGTACAAAAAGAATTATCAAGAAATTGTAATGCAACGAGCTAAAAGCGTGAAAAATTGATAACGTAAACAAAACGAAAAATAAACCGAAAATGTTTGTTTCGATCTTTAAAATGTTTTGTTAAATATGGATTATCAATAACTATAAAAATTATAGAAATTCTATTAGATTTTTGATTAAAAAATTAATTAATCAATTAATTGAGTATATTAAGTTTTAAAATGTATAAGAATTAAATATTTAGTTGAATATAACCTACTATCTTGTGTTTCTGATGACTACGATGTAAAGAATTGATAAAAATAGTTTTATTGATGTGTTTTTGATGGGATTTGTATGTACATTTATTTTTAATTTATAAACTTTTTGCTAGCTAATCTGCAAAGAGAAAGTTATTATGAATTTCATTCAAAATTAAAATAGGACTGAATACTGTTTTCACTTTCAATAAAATATGGATCAAGTCATAAGGTGTAATGAATCATTCTCAACTTCAGTTAGAAATATTTTTTCAAATTTTTATCTAGAAAGTTCGGCTTTCACTGTAAAGACTAGTTATGTATTTTTTTTATAGAGATGTTCATTAGAATTATTTTGATTCGAACTTTTGCCACGGAATCTATCGAAAATTGCAACATTCTTTGTAAATTAACTTGAATTGCATCGTTTTGTCTGATATTTATATTTAAATATACACATACTATACATTAACCAATGTGTGATTTACTATATATCGTGATTGACGTGTAGTTGAATTTTTAAAAATACACACTAAAACAAAAGTTAGACCTTTAAAATATACTCATTTTTTGTATGTATCATTCTTCAACAGCCTTTTGCCTCTAGCAAAGGCCATGCTAGAAGCTAAGGCTCAGTTTTCAAAATTTATCGATTTGATGCTAGTCAATTTTGCCCTTAAGTATTTTTTATTTATATCAGCTTCAGACAGACGCTGAAAATGGTATAAAGCGTGGTGAAGAGGATAAACTGTCAGATTAGTACAAACTGCTACAAGAAGTTTAAGGTGAAAACTTAGAAACAAATAATAAAAATAAAATAACAATTGGAGAACAAAGTGAACTAAAAAACTGTATAGTAAAAAAAGTGTGAGCCAAATTAATAAATTAAATTAAGAATCAACTTGCTAAACTTCAAAATTTTAAAATTACCAGAAATCTAAGATGAAAATTATAAAAAAATTTACTATAAAAAAAATTGATGAACATTAAAAGTTCTAAATTGATTGATAACTCATGGTCAAATAAGATAATTATTGATGATGATAGAGCACTTTTAACGAAGAATGACATAAATGAAAAACGGGGAAAGTCGAATAAACCAAAACTTTGATGTTAGAATTTGTTTATAATTTCTTAAATAAAAAATAAACAATGTCTTTTGTATAATAGTAAACAGTCAAGTTCACCAAAGAATAACGTTACAGTAAATCGAAAAAATAAAAAAATGAAATTGTCTATAGAATTGAATAAATAAATCCTAAAAGTTGATACTTGAATCTTTACTTGAAATCAAAGATCATCAAAAAATCACATAATTTGAGAAAACTTCACTAATTGTTCTTTTCAGCCATTTCTCATACTCACAGAAAAGTTTCTCTAGATACCAAAAAGTCCTTGAAATGCTAAAAATTGCTTACTTTCTTGTTAATTTAGTCGAAAAACGGTATTTATGCTGATGATTTCCCTTCAATGCCCGTATTCAAATGGGAAAATGGCGTATTTAACCATTTTAAAACAACCCTTGAAATCTTCGTAACCAGCAAAAAACTATAACCCTTGTATAAACTAACTGTTCCTTAACTAATATTTGAGACTCAAATTTTAAAATGGCTTATGAAAAAAGTTTTAAAAGAGTGAATCAAAGTAGCGGAGAAATCAGCAGGAAACCATTTTTCTAGATTCCTTGTAACAAGACAGTATTTATTTTGTATTCAATGCTTTTTATTTTTTTTATTTTTTCGCCATGCCTCGTAACCTTCTCAGCGTCTATATGAATTTGATTAAATAAGGTATATAGAAAAAAAACAATCTTTTGAAAAAATACAATCGAAAAATCAAGTAGCACGAGCCTTGGTAGTTACAGAACGTTTTTATTAGATCAAAAAGATGTAATGACTTTGAAACGGCAATCAATATAAACATTGGTAATTTAAAACATAATAATGAAAAAAATCCACCGAGGGTGCACATGCTGGTGCACCTCTGGTGCCAGTATCAAACCAGGATGAATGGAGAGGGTTGCATCAAAAAGGAGGTCAGTCATGGAACTTCTTGTACCAAACAACTATACGGATGACACAAAGAGTTTCCAGATCTGATGGGTCGTGGCCCAACTTAACAACAACCGCTTGGACAAAGTCAAAATTTGAATACTAGTATGTTAAAAATAGTTTGATGATCACATCAAATAACTATTAAAGTATGTTTCTGGTAACAAAAACTGTTAGAGAAAATGGCAAATAAATCAGACAAAACGCCAAAAAACCAAACCTTTCTCAACAAGTACTATCGGCAGGTTTTCCGCCTCAAAAGGTATGACAGTGCTGAACCGTGAAGACAAAGAAATATCTTATGTAATTTAGTTTTAAAAAATAAAAATGGGCTGGTCACCCCTTGAGTAAGTGTCGGTCAAGTGTCCCTCGGAATCACTTTAATGGACTCCAGAGGGGGAAAGTAAGATGCCATAGTAAACAAGGTTGAAGGAATTTGAAAGAATTCATAAAAGCTAGAAAAAATATTTTTTTCTTATTAATTATCAAATCAAATCCAGACAAACGCTGGAAATGGATTAAACTTGGAGAATGCCGAGACGAAAACAAAATAGGGAAAATAGAAGTATTAGTTTCATGCTACAAACAATCAACTTCTCAAAAAGCCCAACTTTATTTCAACTTTTCTAGCTAACTACAGACCAATATCAAATTTCTAACAATTTGTAGAACCATTGAAAGTTAAGCTTATGAAACTTGAGACCTATATCACCAACAACAAAAATTACATTGGTTATTATTTTGCAACCCAACCATTCCACTTGAATAGCCCTGCTTTCTGTATGCAAAGGCTATGCTGAGAAAACGCTTTCAATTCTAACTTTGAAAACAATTCTGAAAGGCGTTTTCCAAATGCTTGGATTAGATTAGATTATCAACTTCGCTTTGTGTCAGCCGTTTTTGACGTTATGACAATGCTTTGATCGATCTATTCAATTTTGAGTTTGCATTCGCAAGCGGTTAAAGTTTTATCTCAGACGAAGAAAGCGATTCATAAAACATGGCATTCATACTTTCGTTATAGTCTTCCTTTCTTGTTTAGAAAGGGTCAGTTCTTGGACCAATTGTTTTCATCCACTGGTCGCATTTTTAACAATTCCAATCAATATACAGATTATACCAAAATTCTCTAAAAAATTATTCCTGTAAACTCTTAAAAATTAAAACATTCACATAGTAAAAACATGGTTTTCACTAAAAAAAAACTTTTACTTGACACATTCACATAGTTTGTCGGTAGAAGGATCTAGGAAGAATATTTGAAATATTAGTCTTTTACTAGATTTTTTGAATAAAAAGTTATTTAGTTGAAAATTAAAAAGTTCTAGGTTTTTGCATAGAACAAGAAAAAAAACTGTTTGGAGAGTTGGTTTGAGATAATGTCATGAGTGCATTCAGAATAAGACATAGAATTTGTTTTATACGTTTATTCAAAATGAGTTACTGAAGAAATAATTAAAAGAAGCAAATTTGGTAAGCTCTTTTGAGCTTCCGAAAGGTCTTTTTGCAAAGAAGCTATCGTTTGGCTATCAAACCAGGTAGCCTTAAAAAAGAAATGCGAAAAAAGAACATCTGTATGAGAAGAACAGCATCAAGACTTTTAAGAAGAGAGTCAGTAAGGGCTTTCAAAGAAAGTTTGGGGTAGGAAAAATAAATAGTTCCAAAACACAACTAAGAAAGAAGGAGAAAAACTTTGAAGCGTGAACGGGTAAACACAGGTTTTAGTCTTGAAAGCGGAAATTCAAGAAAGAACAGACGCCGGGCTAGGGGACTTACTCAGCTGGTAACCAACAGCGAGTAAAATCGTTTTCATAGGAGCGCCTTTGAATAAAGTTCCAAAAGGCGTTTCACAAATGTTTTGATTAGATTAGGTTAGGAAGATTTCATAAATATTTTTTTGTTAAACTTATTTCATTTATCTTGAAATGGGAAATTAGAAAGTGGGATAGAAAAGAGAATTAATGAAGGAGTGGTCAGAAAAGGTGACAGATTATGCCGAGATGAGTGGTGCAAGAGAAAGAGGGTATACAATTCAGATTTTCCGGGCAGAATGGGTTAGTTAGGATGCCGAGTAAGATAGGAAGATCAAAAACATTAGTTAATTTTAAAGTAGGGTATTATTTTATTATTATGTGGGATATAAATATCTCCAAAAAACAGGGGGGAGAGTGCGTATAGTGTTTCACCAAATTTTGATAACTTTATAAGGAAAAGAAAGAAGCTTATAAATTGGGGCGATGAAAAAAAAAAGATTAAGAGGAGCTTCTAATGATGGAAAAATGCATTTGAAAATAGAGTATGAAGAGATGTTGAAAGCATAAAAAAAGGTATTTATAGCTAAAAGAAGTGCCACCATAGAAAGAGTGAAAAGGAGGAAGCCTAGTTAATTTTTTTATATTTTTCTACACTTTGTTGAGCCAAAATCAGAAAACCGTTGAAACGCAAAGGAAAAATCGAAATATAAAATAAATAAAATTAACACAATGTTGGTTATATTGAATCTAAAATTAATTTTGAAAGCAAAATTGACCATATAATTAAACCAATTCATCTTAAAAAATTAATCGAAGCATAGCTTAATCACATCAAAAAATTCAAAATAGAGCAAAGTTAAATCAACCAAAACTTTAGCCACAAACATTTTAGTTGAGAATTGAATGAAAATTGACTATGAGATCAAATTAATGAAACTTCAAAACTAATCCTTATATATGCTAGTCTATAATTATTAATATATGCGTATCACTCATTTTAACCGAGTGATATTGAAGATTATTGAATGAAAAAGAATTTATAAAAAAATGTATTTTTTAAATTTGAAAAGTTCGTTGATTTATTGGCATATGTAATGAATGAAAATCTACATTAGATTTCACTAACATACTTCCTCAACACTCGATGTCTCTAAAAAAAACTTTCAGTTAGCACTTAATGCAAATTTCGAATGAAGTACCAAAAATACCACTCGAAGACTTATCATTTTTTAATTAAAAATTCAACTTTTCTTGATACTTTTTTTCATAGATTATTGAGACAGCTTTGAATTCAAACATTTCTGTATACTAAAACTGTTCGTTGTCAATAACAAATCATAACAAGATACCAGTATGCAATTTCCTTTTAAAATCTGGTCATGATAACTTTTTCAATGAGGCAATTTTAAGTTATTGACATAATTAAACAAATCTAAACAAAGTATAAACATAAAAAAATTATTAATACTTTTTATCTAGACCTAACTTTCAAGTTTGCAACTTGAGAGGTTCTTTTTTGTAACTCTTCAACTTCAAATACTCTAGAGTTTATATAACAGAAGCAGAACAAAAGGGAATATTTTCAAAATGCTGTCATTGAAACTTCTGCTCATTTCATTACTTTTGATCGCCTACTTGCCTGCATTCCTTCAAGGTGAAAATGAAAAAGACAGGCTTAACAGATGTTAATCACTCTAAATATAAACTAAATGAAACTCATTAAAAAATTAAATATTATTTAGGAAAATAATTTTTTATCAAAATCTTCAAGAAAATGCAGGGATCAAGGTCGCATTGTCCCAAAAGGGACTCAACTATGCAGCTGAACAAGCGGTGGAGATTTTGTTAAATAAATTTGAAAAAAAGGCTTGGAAAAAAATCACCGGTCAAAAGGGTTCTTTGAAATATGCTATAGAAAATATAGAGGTGATTCTATAGATATTTTTTTTCATTTACTTACAAATCAATAATTAAAAAATAAAATTTCATGGCAGATAAAAGAAATGACAAAGCCGTTGATTGAAGCAACCTTCAAGGAGGAAACTCAGTCTATAACATGGTTGATGAGAAACGAAAAAGTTACGGCTGGTTCTGACTGGAGCTATAAATGGAAGAAAAATTGGCTTTTGAATTTTAAAGATAGCGGTAGTGTGACGGCCTCAGTGCAAGGAGTGTCGATGATGCTTGACTTGTTTTTGAAATATGATGTTTCTACTAAGAAATTTATCATAGAAACAACTCACTGTCAGAGCAGTATTGATAATATTGATTTAGACTTTGGTGGAGACTCAAGTATTGTCTACTCTATTATCACCAAGTGATTCTTTACGTTAAAAACGTTTTTGTTCAAAATTATTCCCAGATTTTGAAGATTTTATTCGAATGTACAATCTAACTTCACTTTTACAACTTGAAGAAAACTATTCAAAACAACAGACTAACCGACAATCCTCTGGATCGAACGGCCGAGATACAGATGTGCAAGGCTGCAAAGAAAACCATTAACGGAAAAGTGAACGACTACCTGGAAAACATAGAGCTGTCGCTAGAGGTGGCAAAGGGACTGGACTTTGATGTGAAACTCATGGGTCCTCCCCACGTCTCGCCATCCCATCTGGAATTCTTGTATTCGGGATGTCTCCGCCAAAGTGACCCGACTGAGTCAATAGCTTGCTCCACTAATCACGTCAGTTTTGAGGAGCATATTTATTGAAATCAAATTGGCTTTAGATTATTTTAGATTAGATTTAATGTTCAATAGATTATAATTTTCTATAGATTTTAAGTTTCTATAGATTTTAAGTTTCTATAGATTTTAAGTTTCTATAGATTTTAATTTTCTATAGCTTACGATGTTCTATAGCTTATAATGTTCTATAGATTAGAATTAAGTTTTTTTAGATTAAACATTTTATAGCTTCTAATTTTCAATAGATGTAAAAATAATATTATAATTGAATTGCTTTCAAAGTTTTTTTTTTTATACTTTATTTATATACTTAGCAACTTTTCAGGTTTTTGAATCTCTCCCCTCAATCGCTTTTTCATTTAACCTCTCACTTACTTCTTCTTTCACCATTCATAGTTTAGGCTTCACCTTTGACTCTTTTCTTTTTCTCGTACCCCAACATAAATCTGTTCCTAAATTTTTTTCTTCATCTTCATCATATAAAACAACTGAAACTATTTCTAGACAATCCCACACTCAAACTACTAGTTTCTTTGCTTATTTTGTTACGCTTTGACTAGTGTAACTTTTTGTGCTATAAAATCCAAGACCACACTTCTTTTTCCGCAAGCTTACAATAGCTTTGCCGCTTAATTTCTGATACTCAAGTTTTTGCGAATAGCTTTTGCTCCTATCTTTTTACACGGTTACTTCTGTTAGTCTGTTACCTCATCTGGTCAAAAAATCAATTTTTAAAATCTTCACTCTCATGTCTAAAAGGAAAATAAATAACTCACCTAATTATTCCACAGACATTTTTAAGTTTCATTCTTGTAGGAGATTCAGTTTTTTAATCATTCACATTTTTTACGTTACAATTTATCCATTTTTATGCTTAATCCGCACTTTTTCCCGGAAACTTTTCTCTTCCCATTCTTATCTCTGTTACTATTTTTAAACGTGGATTTGTTTTAACAACTCGTAGAAGAGTGCTTTTGAACAGTGATAAGCGCTATACAAAAGCTTTGATATTTTGTATTCTAATTTTCTGAAGATTGTTCTTTTTAATACAATACGAAAAAAAACAATTAAGAATATAAATATGAGTATATAGACTAGTTCAATAAATTATATTTTCAATATATTATAAAGTTGAATAGATTATATTTTTCAATAGCTTATCATTTCAAATACATTAATTCATTATTATAATGTATTTTGTTTTACCACATATAGAAGCTTAATATATGCAATTTTTTAAAGATTAACACCATGTTACATTTTACAGCCTTCCATGGACAACGACCCATCTGACCACATGTTGAGTATTTCGTTGTCAGGAGAAGTTTTCAATGATATATTGAGCAGAGCCTACAATAAAGGTGTGATGCAAGCTTCAATCACATCGAAAGACATGTCTGACAAGAAGAAAGTGAGTATCAGACGTAAACGATCCAATCTATTCAAAACACTCGTATAGCGCTAACAAATACAACGCTCAAGCTTGAGTGACTTTTTTCTACATTCATACCTATACCTGCATTCGATTACTGGTTCATAATAATTTAAATACTTTTAGGTCCTCTTCGATACAAATTGCAATTCAAGCCTTTGTGTGGCATCCTTCTTCAAAAAAGTAGCCAATAAACATCCCAACTCAAAGTTCGAAATTGACTTTGCGGTCACATCACCTCCACTTTTGACAATCAAAAGCTCCCAGGTTACGAGCAGTTTGGAAGCACTAGCAACATTGTACGTTCGTGAACCTGATAACAAAAGGCTCGAAGTGTTCACAACGTCAATAACCACCGATATCACTTTGTCAGCCAAGATGCAGAGTGGAAATGTCTTAGTGAGTGAAATTGTCAACTTCAATCCCAAATTTGATTTTGTCAACATTGCGAATGGAAGCACATCAAGAAAGAAGTTGGAAGTGTTAGGAAAGATGCTAGGAAGGATTCTAGTGAAGAAGGCGAACAAAGCGGCCCAGCGGGGCATCCGTCTAAAGAACATCAACAACATGGACTTGAAAAACTCCGACGTTTCTGTGCAAGAAGGCTACATTCGCCTCAGAAGCGACTTCGCCTACAAGTTTTGATTAGTCAGATTAACGAATCATCGATACAGCGACAATACTAGGTTGATTGTCATTTAAAATGGAAGACTCCAGTTCTTGTTGAATTGAAATTAAATAAATAACGGAACGAAATTTTACTTTTCATCCTATGTAAGTAATACCAAAAATATTTCCAAATATTTCAAAATTATATCCAAATGTTGATCTAATTTATTTTGATCAGAGAAATTCTAAGGACGCTGCTACACCGTTCAAGAGCATTCCATTGAGAACTTCTTTAAAAAAATTTTGAGAGCTCTATGAAAGCAAAGTCGAGAAGTGCCAAAGGTAAGACTGAAAAGCAAATGTGAAAAACCCCATTGCTTATCTCTACTTTCGACTTTAAAACCGATTCAGAAGTTAAATTTAGATTCGAATTTACTCAAAACAAACAAGAAATTGAAAGACATTGAATTTATTTAAACATTTTGGTGAAGAAATTTATTTAATTACATTAAACATTATTTCTTTTTTAAACCGGCAAACCTGAAATTGAAAAGTTATCAAAATTAAAACTTTGAAGAAAAAAATGTTTAAAAAATAGCAAATTCTTGAATGAATATCGGACCATAGTTGATCTTGCAGTCTTTGAGCGCCTGGTTGAACATCTGGCATAGCGAGACATCTTGTTGGTTCTGGGCGCAATCAAGGAACTGTTTCAGTTGCAGATTGCAAGGGTTGTTGCTGTCAATTGGTTGTTGTTGTTGTTGATATTGTTGTGGGTACTGTTGTGGTTGCTGTTGTTCAACGGCCCCATTATCGCTTCCTCCACCTCCTGTCAGAGCAGCGCCCATGACATGACCCTAAAAATTGAAATGTTTATTTTTTTTCTTTGGGAAAATTAATAGAATGAATAACATTAGGAAAAATGATCAACACTCACAATGGAAGAGCCTACAGCAACTCCGGCAGCTGTGGTAGCCATCTGAGCAAACATGCCAGGTTGACGGGGAGCGGCAACTGCAGTTGGCGGGGGAGCAGCTGAAACTGGGGCCGAAGGAGGAGCTCTTTGCGGCAAATTTGACGGCTTGCTGACCCCCCTGTCAAATTTAAATTGATTTTTTGAATGGGAAATTTACTTTATTGATGAAATTAATTCAATAGTTGCTACTGAAAGATTATTTTATAAGAATATAATTGAAATTTTGAAGAATTTGAATCAGTAAAAGTACATAATGAAAATAACAATTTACATCTATTTAGCTGATAGAAATTAAAAAATTGAAAAACTTATCATAGAAGGCACATATCAACAGTAACGTAATAGCTTTCGAAATGTGAGTTCATTTGACATAAGTATACAAAATTTGAAGTTTTCGCAATAAAACCTCACCACTCGAAGCATTCCCTCAATAAGTTTTCATCAACTGCATTGAACTGCTCTCTCAATAGTTATTGTCAATTTAACAAACCCATCTTTTCAAAAAGAAAATTTTCTCAACATGTACAAAACAACCCAAATCACTCCACTTCTCAAAAGCCCAATCTTGATTCTACTTCTCCAGCTAACTACAGACCAATATCGTACATCCATCAATATCAATGAACAATAATAATGTCCATGTATAAGAAAGCAATCTAATTCAAAAAAAAATGTGAAGAAATTGGGAATTTATATGGGTAGAAAATCCCACAATGTCAACACAGATACCAAAAACCATACAGATGTGTCTTGGCTCTGCATCAAATAAGATCCAAAAGGGATGTTTGACAATGGACTCATTGAAGACACTTGCATCACCCCTGGTGCTATGCCGTTTTGACTATGGCATCATGGCTTTAGTCATATTACACAAGGCAGCAAGAAAGAGTATTCAATCCATGATCAATACAGCAGCCAGGCACATTACAGGGGTAAAGAAATATGACCACATAACCCATGTACTCAAAAAGCTTCAGTGGCTTAAAAGTTATTAAAATTGAATAAAAATTGCTCTACAGATGTACAAGTGTTTGTCCAATGAGGGTTCTACCTATCTGACACATGACCTAATTTCAGTTGCTAGTTTGCCTAAAAAACAAAGATTGAGATCAGCTCAATCAAAAAATATTGTCCCCAACAAACACAAGCTTAAATCATTAAAATTAACAAGGTTTAGCATCAGCTGATCTAAGTTGTGGAACAACTTGCCTGACAGTTCTAAACCTACAACAAAATTTTTTTGCTAAACTCTGAAGACCCACCTGTTCAATAAATCCATCAGCATTCATTTATTTTCAATTGAAAAAACTTTATTATTTTTCAAAACAAGGATAATAATAATAATAATAATAATAATGATAACTGTTGATATAAAGGCTATAGAAAAATTTAGCTTAGTGTGGCTCACTTTGTCTTTAGTAATATTTTATGGAGACCCCAGAATATGTCATGAATACGCTAACATACCTCAACTGGAGATATTTCAAATAGCATCGAAAAACAGAAGCAACATCGGCTAGTCTAAGAATGAATTATTGACCAGGTGCTAGCAAACTTTCATATCCCAAGGTCAATCTCCCGGCCAAGAAAGTAGCTGCACTTAGCCTGGATGTCTCAAGTCACACTGTAGAGAAACCTTACATAATTTCCAAAAAAAAGACACTGCGTAGTTTTTTTTTGAAATTTATTATTCAATATTGACTACCTAAAACATTGTGCTCCGTGCCCGGTCTCACTGAGCTAAAAACGTTCTAATGAAAGAATTCATTAGTTCACGATTTCAATACGATATTGTCTATTTCATTCGAAAACATAGCTGAGAATTTAGGCATTTTTTAAAATCTTCAGACATTTTTTTAAAACCAATCTTTAATCTTTGTGAAAAAAAATTTGAATTAACCTTGAAGGTGAGCTCATCCTCATGCCACCAGATCTTCCTCCGCTTCTTCTGGGCATTCTAATTCGAGTTTGAGGGACGAAAACTAGGCAAAAAATCACAATACGAAGCAATGTCGACTTTTGTACTCAAGGTTAAAAAAGTGAAGCGCTCAATCAAAAACCTGTTTTTGAGTCAATACTTGTTTTTTTAATTAAAAAAACATGATAATGTTTATCAATATTTTGTTTTTATGTAATCGTTATTTAAAATTGAATTTTTACTAAAATAATTTTTTCATATTTAATCAAAACTTTCCCATTAAGTGCTACACAATTACCCATAATGTGGAAATTTTATGTAACACTTTGAATTAAAAAAACGTATTTATTGCCTTTAATAAAGTTTTTTGAACAATTTAACTACCGCTATACAAGTCATTTGATTAGGTTTTATGCTTCGAAATTCTACGGGGTTAATGCCACTATAGTAATAATCGTTTTAGTTATTTATTGTATGAAGGGTGATTTGATTTACTAATTGATTCTTTAGTTAGCATCGTGATAAACGAATGATTTTAAATTTGTGATTTGGACGAAAACTGTTTGTTACAATTTTTTTACATTACATCATTCTTTGATTCAAGTTTTGGTTTGAAATATTTACTTTTTATCATGAATATTAATGAATCACTCCCGCTATTATTTTCGGAAGCTTTCTTTTTTGTCTTCTCGCCCCACTCGCCTTGTTAGAACTTAATTTTTTTTTATAGTCTTCATTGAGCAAATCAATACAAACACTGGAAATGGCACAGAACATAGTGAACAAGCAAAATGAAGGATTTTTTTAAAAAATCAACAATAACTCAATGTCATAAGAACTGTCGATTGTCTGTTGCAAAAAATCAAAAGTTAACTATAGAATCAAATTTATGAATCTCAAAAATTTTAAATTGAGTCATAGTTTTTATTGAATGACTACAGAAGAAGGTTTCATCAAATTAACCGAAACTGGAATGTTTAAAGGTTCTAAGAAATTCAAAAGCAGAATTGTCTATCAAATCAAATAAATGAGTGCTAAAAGTTGAGAATTGAATCATATCTCAAAACCACATAACATAACTATTGGAGAGTTATTTCAAGTTATTTCTTCTTTTTTCTATTTTTCTTTTCAGTCATTTCTTATATTCACAAAGAAGTCTGTCTGAATACCCCTATTCATTGCAATGATTTAAACACTTGCTCACCTTTTTTTTAAGTTGGCAAACGGTATTCCTGTAGCCGATTGGTTAACGATTTTGCAGCAATGTCTTTTTCTTTTTCAGCCATTTCTCAAATTCACAAGTCCGTCAAGATACCACAAATTTTGCAGTGCCTTTCAACACTTGTTCACTTTCTTGTTAAGTACTTTGGCAAACAGTTTTTATGTAAGCGTTGTTCGACGATTTCACTGCAATATCTGTATTTCAAACGAGAAGATGGCAACCTCTTTAAATATTTTCAAAATTTTCGCAATCAGCAAAAACTATAACTTAGATAAATTAACTTATACATAACTTCCATTTGAAACTTCAAGTTCCAAATAGTTGATAAAACTAGTTCAAATAAAGTAAATTAAAGTAACGGCCATACACGCTTTCGCGAAACCGGCAAAACCTATTTTTTAATCTATATTAAAAAAAACTATTATCGTAGGTCCCGTTTCTTTCAAATTATCAATTTCCACAAAAAACCTACATATAAAAATAATAAAACCGGTTCCTTACCTGACACTTCCAAAAGTTAATATTAAGCTAAACCTTCCTTTATATAACACCACAATAAATCTTTGCATATTTTTAATCGTTGAACTTTTTTTTTATAAGCATTCATGCTCAACTGAAAGATAGCATGAAGATGCCACTTCATCCCCCTCACTTTCATCTTTCCATTTATCCTACTTCTTTATTGAATCAGTGGCAGTTCTTTGTTCTATAAATCTACCTTTTCTGCTTTTTCTATACACTATCCTTTATACTCTTTATTTGAATGTCTTTTTCCATCATTCAAATCTTTTTCTTTTTTTTTGTTATTGCCCTAATTTATAGGGTTGATTTCTCTTTTCATTGCCTACAACTAAAGTTTTGAGGTAGTATGGTAGAAGCAAAATTTGATATGAATCTTTCGTCTAAGCTAACCATTCCCATGAATCTTCCAAACCCAAACTAGTCTTGAGGTCGAAGGTGACCAAAAATGAGTTTTGTGTCGTCGTGTTTTAAACCTTTTACGGATCTCTTGTGAGCTGAAAATATGAAAGTACTAACGTAAACTTGATTTTTTTATTTTTTAAGGTTGTATTTTTCTACTAGTATTAATACTTTATCTAGACCATTCTTGCCTTTGTTTCCTTTCATTAAACTTTTTTGTTGGGTTTTCATCGTTGGGTGCCAATTGAAAGGAATTTTCTTTTTCTTTTAATTATTTCATTTGAAGAAAAAAATAAACATTATCCTTTTATAAAATACTGATGGGACAAAAACGAAATCGGTTCCAAGAAAAAATGCTACGCATCCTCTCTTGTTATCCAGAGTTCCAGCTCTTATATATTGGTTCCAGCATTTCTTTAATTATGATGCGCTCAGCTCTTTTTTTATTTAACTAATCAAAAAAATTCTAATGCCCCATTTAGCATTATGTTCAAAGGCGTTCCATAGAAGCGGTTTTACTCGCTGTGGGCTACTAGAAGACTAGGTACTCTAGGACGGCGTCTATTCCTTAGTTGGGCTGCCGTTTCTAAAGCTCAACCCGGGCTTGCCCAGAAGCACTTTATAGCGGAATGGGTTTATTATTATGCTACAGGGGCAGACGTAGTATAATAAAAGTAATAATAAAAAGAGTAATCATAATATTAACATTTTGCGAGTAAAAATTTTCAATTATTGATGATTTCTCGTTACGCCTTCTCCATAATTACATCAAAAAGTGCTTCAATCACTTTCAATTGTTGTAAATAATAAATAAATCTTTTATTTTTATTTCAATCAAAAAAAAAACATATGTACCAAAACTTCAGGTATGTAACTAATCTGAACTAAGTTGTGCAGTAGTTAATCGAAACCAAAAATAATACACATTTTTATGTCATTTAAAGATCCAATACCATTTGAAATTCAAAAATAATTATTGATACTTAAGATAATAGAAGCCAAAACAAGGTTCATACAATGAAGCGCTTTCAAACTTTCCGGCGTTTGCCTAAATTTAATAATATTAATAATAATAGTAGTAATATAAATAATAATAATAATGAAAATAGAAAGAAAAACAAATAGTAATAATAATAATAATAATAATAATAATAATAATAATAATAATAATAATAATAATAATAATAATAATAATAATAATAATAATAATAATAATAATAATAATAATAATAATAATAATAATAATAATAATAATAATAATAATAATAATAATAATAATAATAATAATAATAATAATAATAATAATAATAATAATAATAATAATAATAATAATAATAATAATAATAATAATAATAATAATAATAATAATAATAATAATAATAATAATAATAATAATAATAATAATAATAATAATAATAATAATAATAATAATAATAATAATAATAATAATAATAATAATAATAATAATAATAATAATAATAATAACAATAAATCCAGTTTGAAAAGCGTCGAAGAAGGAAACTGAGGCGCAATTAATTTTTGTTAATTTAATATTCATTCGATGTTAAGTTGACGAAATAATATTAATGGTCCTGAATCTGAAAGAGATTGATGGAAATTAACTTCATTGTGCTATGTGCCTTTTCCGATGATGGAAATACAGTTTCTCAAACCAAACGTTTAATGAAAGACGAATAATAGGTAGGAATTCACTCGAAGGGTTCTATGGAGTATGAGAAATGATTAAAGTTGATTGAAATCACATTTTTTTATTTATTATCGTTTATTAAGCTTTTACAGAAGAGAGGTCTGGAGCAAGGATAGTAGCTTTGGAACGCGATCTGTCTACGTTCGAGATTCCTTCTAGAACCCTCACAACTCTCATCTGATGGACATTTGCAAATATTGATTTCAATCAATACATCTTCACATCGCTCATGTTAATTTTTTATGGATAAAGACCATATTGTTCAAGCTTCTTTGCAACGAAATTTGTGAACAAAAAAGATTCGAGAACTTCCAAAAGAAAGCAAAACGTGGAGTAGGGTTAGGGATGAAAAAACATTATGGGCATCATAGAATGGAAGTAAGTTGAAAACTTTAGAACTATAAAAACGATAAAAAATAATTCAATTAAAGCTAAAAATTTGACAAACTAAACAAATATATTAGAAGAAATAACTATGATGGTTTTTATAAAGTTTAAACTATGGTATTTGCAATTGACCAAAACATGTTGATATAACGCCAATCTTGAAGTCCCATGAATGGATTGATGCACAAACCTGTGTGAGAATCCTTTTACCGATCATCCACTGGGGGACTTTGTTCGTTTCGGTTTTGACGCTGTCCGATTCGTCCGTATTCACGTCCAATCCAGGAACTTTCTTCAAATCCATCAGCGAAATTAACTGATTATCGAGATGTTTCAGAGTGTGAATTTTTAAGGTGTGAAACGAAGACAATTTTTTCAATTAATAAAGAATAAATAATTATGAAAGTAAAAAAAAAGATTAAATTTTGAAATATTAAAAAAAAAGTTTTTTTGAAGCATAGAAAATCACCTGCTGCCAAAGCAGCACGCTGACTCCGAAGAAAATGGACCACATCCACTGGTCTAGACTTAAACTTGTTGTTTGCAAAGCGATTCCTCCAAACTGTACTATCATAATCTGTTTGTTTCGGAACGATATACAAAAAAAGTAAAAAGATTAAAAGTCAAGTTAAATCTTCAAAGCCTTCTAAACTTTCTATTTAGCTAAAACGCTCACTTGTCCGATGAACGAGAGACTCCAGATTATGACAAAGAGGGGGTTGGTTAAAAGGTTTTTGAACACGTTCGACTCTCCGTGGATTTTTCTCGAATTTATTTCATTGAAGAGAGTCATTAGCACAAATGTGTTGAAAATGAGCGTGAAGTGTTGAGAGGGCAGTTTGAAATTTTCGTATCGGCCACTATCAACGTTGATCAGAAGTTCTCCTTGGAATGTTTTTGTTAGATTTATATTCGTGCATATGCGTGAAAAACTCAAATACAAAAAAAAAAGATTTACATCGTTTTATACTTAGTTTTGAATTGAAATTCGGCACCAACCAGCAAACATGAGTGAGACAACGACGATAAGCTGATAGACTCCTTGTAATAAAATATTTTTAAGCATGACGTTGGAAATCAGAGAGTGGTTTCTACCAAAGGGCTTCCTGTTCAAAAGATCTTCAGTTGGAGGCTGTGAGAAGACGTGAAGTTTAGGTATTTGAGCTTTTAATTAACACTATTGTTCTTCAACTATGAAATTAAAACCATTTGTTTCAAAAACGTTCATTTACTTAAAAATTCTAACTCAAATTACTACTGAAATGATTCAAGGTTTTGTTATATATTTTCTGATGGAAGTGTGGAACAACTCAAGGTTCATAATGCCAACAACCTCAGTGGCGAGGGCTAAAGAGGCTAGAGTGTCCATTATGAGGTTCACCCAAAGCATCTGGATGGCTTTAAGAGGAGACTCCTGAAAGAGGTTTTTAAGGAACTTTCTTCAACTGTGGTCTCATTAGCTTAACTCTTAATCTAACAGAATAATAAATTCTTGCCATTGTATTTTTTTTTCTTTTGTGTGAATGCATTTTAGGCTAAAATAATAATTTAAAAAAAGAATTGAAATTTGAAACGTGGAAGCCTCAACAAGAAATCATAGGAAAACATTTTAGTTGAAAATTAATTGAAAACAAATCAAATCCAATAAATTGAAATAACAATTACAGAAACCACTTATGACAACTACACCACTCCAGTAACTTCAATGATGCAGGCTCCGACGAAAGCAACGATGACGGCAACGAAGTTGACGGTGAGTTGAAATTGCAAGAATTTGGCTATAGAATCGTAAACATTCCTGCCCCACATGATCGCCTTCACGATCGATGAGAAATTGTCATCGGTAAGAATTATGTCAGAAGCTTCCTTTGCCACGTCAGTTCCTGCAATACCCTGTGTATTGGATATAATGTCATACGAGTGTTACTTTTCTAACCTGATCATGACTTTTTTGCGCTCTTTAGCACTAGTTTCAAAAGCGCACCCATGAAAACCGCTTTAACTTTGGTTTTCGGTGTCATTTTCGGAGATTTAATCTATTTTTCTCAAATCATTTGTATAGCGCTGATTCCACACTGTTCAAGAGCGCTCTGCTACGAACTGTTTAAACAACAAAGTTTCAAAAGCCTTGCAAAATGAAAGTGAGGAAGTAATAGAGGTGACATTGGGTGAGAGAGTTCCATGAAATTTAGCCACGGTAGGAAAATGCAAAGTTAGCACAAGTACTCTTAGAAGGTATTCTAAAAATAAGAAAAAGTAGAGCTCAGCCCCTTACGGGAAGGCAACTTAAAAAGGTCAGCTAAGTAGTTAGATGAGGGATTATTTTATATCAAACATGAGAGTGCAAATTTTGAAAACTGGTATTTTTTTAGAGGCAACCGGTATAATAAGATAAGAGTCAGAGTTAGATGAGAGAAGTTATGAGTGCCAGAAACCAAGTGGGCAATGCTATTGAAAGCTTTAGTGAGATGGTCCAACGTGGTCTCTGGGAGTCCATAAGAAATAGCGTAAATTGCTAGCCTGCTTGAAAAACAAAGACCAACATCGGGTGAATCAAAGGATGTTATTTCTGACATGCACGAGCTTGAATCATTAGGATCAAGAAGATTAAGCGTCAGGTGACCTAAGTTGTGGAACAACCTGCCTTACACTTTAAAATCTTCAAGTTCAACAATTTTTTGTCAAACTCTGAATACTCAGCTGCTCATTAAATCCTTTTTCTAACTTCTCCATCATAACAGAATTTTAGTTTACTTCTTTAAAAAAAAATTATTTCATTTATTCACCCCATTCTAGTTTTATTTTTTATACTATAATTATAATAATTTTAATAAATGTTGAGTGACATCAAAACTCTAAGGGGTTAAGGCCACTATAATAACATTCATAGTTGTTTTCAATTATTATTTATTTAAACGGAATTTCAATTATTTATTTAATTTATTTAAATTTATTTATTATTTAAATTTCTATTTAATTACTGAAATTTCATTTTTTGAGAAATTAAAATCCATTAAAAAAATACACGAATACAAATTATTGAAAATTGTGAATAAAAAAGATGCAAATAATAAAAAAAGACGCTATAAAAAGAATTAGATTAAAAAATTATCGTGAAAATTAATGCCATTAATTCAAAGCACACAAACCATAGCAAATCCGACATCAGCCTTTTTGAGGGCGGGTCCGTCGTTAGTGCCGTCTCCTGTCACCGCCACTACCTCCTTGTTACCATCCAGTTTGCAGTCGATGATCCCTTTCACTAAGGTACACTTGTCTTGTGGAGAAGATCTTGCCAGTACTTTCAGACGAGGCCATAATTTGTCTATGAGTTCCTGCTTCACCTTCGTGTTTTTGTGCTTATGTGGAAAAGTAAAAATAAAACAACATGAGGCTACTTACAATGCCTTTATCTCTGATCCTTCTGTTGAACTCTTTGCCTTCGAGAACCAAAGAGTTTTTGTCAGCGGACTTCAAGATGCCACATTTGAGAGCAATGGAACGCGCGGTGTTGACGTTGTCTCCGGTCACCATTCTTACAGTCACTCCAGCCCTTTGACACTTTTTTATAGCTTCTGGTACCTTTGAAAAAAATGGTAAAAGCGGGACAAACTTTGTTTTCGAATTCAATTGAATAAAATTCGATTGATTATGTTGAAAATATAATAAAATATATCAAAAATAAGCAGTCTAATTTATACAAAAAATAAGAAAAACTAAAAATTAATAATTCAAGGTTACAGGAAATAGTTCTAAATAAGTATTAAAAATATTTGATGGTGATAGTGTCATTGAATTTGTGATAGTAATCAGTAACTGGTTTTGTTCAGTGTCTTACAATATGCAGTACTTGAATGCATTCCGTACAAGATAATCTCCAGTAGTTGAAAAGAATAATAAGAGTCATAATCATAGTAATATTTTTTAGGCGTTTGAAGTGGCAGCCAGTTGAAAAAAAAATGAATAGATTTTTTTAAATAAATTTTTAAATTATAATTTTTTTCTAGCAATATTTTTTTCTCTTCTTTTTTTTTCTTTTTTAATATTTTTTTCTCTTTATTTTTTCCTGTTTATCTTATTTGTCTTATTTCTTTTCTTTTCTTTTATTCATTTTATTTTTTTATTTACTTTCTTGATCTTATTATTTTTTAATTTTACACCGGATCTTTTCTTCTACGTTACTCTATTGCCTGCATCTGCTATCTTCCCCCCGGCAGCTCTCAGTTCCTCTTTCCAGACACCCATGTTATTACTTTTTGGGTTTCTTTCTTCTCTGAAGGCTTCATTCTCATTACTCTCCTTCCTATGTTTCAACCTTTTTCATTTTGCACATCTTCCAACTATCTCAGTCTTGCTTTTCTTGTTTGACCTCTGAACACACTTATTTGGACTGACTCTCTGATACTTCTATTCACTCAATATTTGCATTTCAGCCACTTTCACTTCTGTTTTTGCTTTTCAGTCAGTCCAACAGTTCTTAGGCTAAACGTCATGGCTGTTCTTACTACTGATTTATAAATCCTAGCTTTGCTTCTGTTTTTTCAAATCGCAAATTATCTCAGACTCCCTTCTTCATCTGCCCATCCTACCTGAATTCTTCACTTTAACACGTCACCTTTACCATTGAATTGTGCAATCTACCCTAAATCTTTTCCATTCACCATCTTCTTAAACAAACCATCCACTAATCTTACGCATCCGATCATTTACCCTAACAATAAATAACTGAGGTACTCTTAGTATTTCTTATTTTGCTTTCTACACATGGTTTCCTACCATTGAACCACTTCCTTTCTAAGAAAGATATTTACATTCCCGGCTTTTTATTTAAAAATTATTACTTGTTACAGTTGTTTACAAAACTAAACGAGGGCTGTTGAATAATTTGCATGGCGTTTTGAAAACAAGATTTCATAAAAGTTCCAATTCAAATTTAAGGTCAAATGACTCTTAAGAGTGGTCGTCAATGTAGTATGTTATATCAAATTATATTGTATTTCAATCAGTTTTATCTTGATTACCTCAGGCCTGACAGGATCCTCAATACCAACCACACAGATGCAGGTTAGGTCAGAGGTGACATCATCCTCATCATCCCACTCTGGCTCCCAACCAATTGACACCTCGTTCTCTTCTTTGCACTCTGCATAAATATTTGTTCGTATACTACTAGGGAGTCAAAGCATCATTGAAAATGAAATTAATGAAATTACCGATGATTAATGCTCTAACTCCTGCTTATAATATAAGTTAGACAAATAAATTCCACTTATGTGCAAAACAGTTGTACAACTCCTGTTTTCCGCCTCTTATATTTCTAAACTCTATTGAGGCAACCAGCGGCAAATACTGCTAATATTATTACTACTATTATTATTACTACTACTACTACTACTACTACTACTACTACTACTACTACTACTACTTCTACTACTACTACTACTACTACTACTACTACTACTACTACTACTACTACTACTACTACTACTACTACTACTACTACTACTACTACTACTACTACTACTACTACTACTACTACTACTACTACTACTACTACTACTACTACAACTACTACTACTGCTACTACTACTACTACTACTACTACTACTACTACTACTACTACTACTACTACTACTACTACTACTACTACTACTACTACTACTACTACTACTACTACTACTACTACTACTACTACTACTACTACTACTACTACTACTACTACTACTACTACTACTACTACTACTACTACTACTACTACTACTACTACTACTACTACTACTACTACTACTACTACTACTACTACTACTACTACTACTACTACTACTACTACTACTACTACTACTACTACTACTACTACTACTACTACTACTACTACTACTACTACTACTACTACTACTACTACTACTACTACTACTACTACTACTACTACTACTACTACTACTACTACTACTACTACTACTACTACTACTACTACTACTACTACTACTACTACTACTACTACTACTACTACTACTACTACTACCACTACTGCTACTTCTACTACCACCACTACTACTTCTACTGCCACTATAAGTATTAAAGTACTCTATGCGCCTGTTTTGTTTGAATGAACTTTTATCAAAATTTATAGTGTAGAATTCAAGTTTGAATAATCAACCAAGCAAAATGTTTCTTGTTCAAATTTCAATACGTTATTGAGTCCTGATCTAACAAAAACATTGCAGGGCTGATTGTTCGCTTGTTACAAACTCTATAATCTTTAAAATTATGATAAATTTATGAGAATTGGATGAAGATATGAGAAAAAAAACTAGGAAAAATATAGTTCATGAAAGTAGAAATAATCAGTATGACTATGCCTTAAAAAACATAATAAAATGAAAATAGTCTTTTGCGGGATTAATTTTAGATTCTGTCCTTTCAATAGCAGTGAGACTTCACTCTTTAAACATTACAGTGGTTCTATGCTCTTCTCTGACAAAGGTAACATCTTTTTTCTCTTATATGAATTCATTTTCTGCTTTCGACACTGGTGACCACTCTACTACTTCGAAAACTTGAAAGTTCATTTGGTATATTTTTTTATTGTTTTTTAAAAAATCTTTTTTTATTTTTTCAACAAGACTTCTTTAGTTTTCATAAGAAATTTTTATTTTACTCTTTCTTTTCGCCCATTTTCCCATCCTTAAGGTTTTGTTCTTTATCCCTTTTTTTATTCTTTATGCATCTGAACTTCCAAAAAATCTTTCTTCATTTTTTCTTTAGAGTCAACTCTTTGCTGATGACTCTTACATCTTCGCTAGTTTTTTAAAATCTTATTCATCAGCTGGTGTTTCAAAATATTTATTGTTGTATCGAATCATTAATCTTTCGCAATGATACTATTTTTCTCAAACTCAACTTTTCTAAATTCACTTTTATATATTTTAGCCAATTTGATCAGCTTTTTGACTGTCTGCTTCAAATGATATTCCATCAAACTCTTACTTACCCCTCCTTCCACTATTCATAGTTTGGGATTCACCTTTGACTTTCATCTTTCCTCCATACCACAGATAAAACCTGTAGCTGAATCTTCTTCTTTCCATCTACGACACATTCAACAACCGATATATTCATAAAAAATCTCACTCTCAAATTATTATTTTTTTTGCTTATATAGTTCCGTTTCGATTATTGTAACTATTTATTTTGTGGACTTCCTGAAACCACCCTAAACCCGTTCACCAAATCTTCTAATAGCGCTGCCCACTTAAATCCTGGTATGCGCAAATTTTCGAGTATAAATCATACTTTTTACACGGTTACCCAATAAAAAAGTTTCAAAATTTGCACTTCCGTGTTCAAAATGAAAATTATTCACTCATTTATTACATAACAGACCTCTTTGGGTTCTCAGTTCTTATGGTACCATTAAATTATGCTAAATTTGCGCTTTCCTACTGTGTAGGATTTCTTATAAAAAATTGTTTTTTTCCAAATTTTATCACTGTTATTTCTTCATTTTGTTTTTGTAGATCTTTCGATACTTATTTGTTCAAACAGTTCGTGGCAGAGAGCTCTTGCACACTGAGGTATCAGCGCCATGAAAATGATTTGATTAAATTATTTAAAAGCAGTTGTTGCGGTCTCAAACATAGAAAGTTCTAAACCTACGTTACTTACCACCAGTAACATAGTCTTTGTAAGCCAGACAAATGGTCCGCAGGGCGTCTCTAGCCATTGGTTCAACCACTCCCTTGATCACCGCCTGCTGATCCTCTTTCGTGAAAGCCTCCACTTTGCCATCAACCCCAAGAATGTATTTGCAACTGTTGAGTTATGAAGAAGATGAAATTTGTGTTATAATTAAATTTTATAGAGTAATTTCTAAGATAAAGAAAGCTAACTTAAATTCACCTATCCGTAATAATTCAATCAAATTAATCAATCTCAGCTTTATTTTACCTTCAATTGAGTTTAATTAGTAAAAGGTACTCAGAAAATCATAGAAATTGATGTTTTTCAGTGGAGCTACACTGTATACACTGCAAATATGGATGGTTATCTGTTGTCTGAACAGGAATACGCAAATGATTTCAGGCTTTTCGGAAACGTGCTTGGTCCTTGTTATCAGTTACTGTTATTTAGCTTATCAAAATAATTTTATTACATATTTAGAATTTAATGTTTCAATCAAAAAGTAGTGACAAGTCAATTTATCTGAGACTCATAGTTTTAGCTGATTAAAAAGGTTTAAAAATGGCCAAATCCGTAATAATCTTGTTTTAAATACAGATATTGCAGTAAACTCGTCAACTAACGGATACATAAAGACCGTTTTTTAACTTATTCAACAAAAGAGTAAGCATGTGTCGAGGTAATGCAAAGAGTTGATGTATCCAGACCGCTTTTAACTGCGCATTATTGAAACGGCTGATGGGGAACAAAGAAAGAAAAAATAACTTGAATGTAAATAATTATTTTATATGATTTCAAGTTATGAACCAAGTTATAAATTTTCAAAACTCATTAGTTTGATTCTATAGAGAGTTTTATTTTCAAGCTTCTTAAATTCCATTGCAGTTTTGGTTGACTGTTATCCTGTTTTGATTTTGTCATCGTCTATAACACTCACTGTAGCTCAAAACATTTATCAATAGTTAATTGATTTGATTGAAAGCTATTAATCAATTTAGAAAATTGCATAAATTTCACTTTTTATTTTATTATTTTAATTTTTTCACCAAGTTCATCCCACCAGTGAAGTTTACATCTCATAGACTACGCAGATGAATACACAAATACACCAAAACAATCTACTTCTCGTCTTTTCAACACTCAACAAGCAGATCATTATTTATCGTTTCCAGTTTAAACATTTTTTGTTTGTATTTCTATTTGTTTCATTTTGCATAGCCAATCAAACTTGTTATCTCATTTATATTGGTCCAATGTTAATTTCTCTTTTTATGACATTCACTTCTCGTTTATCTCAATTTCTTTTTCTTTTATTTCGATTGCTCACCACGACCTGTTATATTTCCAGTGTTTGTCTGAACTTGATTTGATGAAGACTATAAGAAGAGTGTTTGATCCTAAGTTAATTTTGCTCTCAGATTTTTCGTAACGTTCCAAATGTTCAAGGTTCTTCAATTTCATTCATTAGCCAATTTTTCTTTTAAAGTTCTTGTAACATTACAGTTAATGCTAACCCGAAAGTTTTTTTCTTAGTTTGATTATTCGCCACATTTTGTATCATTTTCAGCGTTTGTTTGAAGTTGAATGAAAATTTATGAAAAATGTGATATGGCTGAAGAGAAGAAAAAGAATAGCTTTGATGAAACGTTCTTCAATAGTTATTTTATATAATTACAGAATCTGAATCCAACTACACACTTTAAAGACCAATTGATTTGATTCTAAAAAAAATTTTCTCATGAATGTTTTAGATTCAATGTAACAATAAAGTTTTCGTTAACTGTATTCTATTTTTCGAGGTTCATGTTAAATCAACTTCAAACAAACGCTGGAGCTTTTACAGAACGTGGCGCTCAATCAAACTGAAAAAAAAGAAATTGAAAACTAAGTCATAAAAACTTTCAATTTTCTGTTACAAAAAATCGAAATTCTACATCAAAAACGAATAGACGAATGTTGAAAGTTTGGACTAAAATCTTCAACATTTTGATTCACTCCAAATAACTATAGAAGATTTTATCATCAACTCAACCAAAACTGCATGTTACAAGGTAGCTGAGAAATTCAAGAAAAGAATTGTTCATAGAATCAAAGTAATGAGCCTTAAAAATTAAGAATTGAGTCATAGTGTGATTTAAATATTAGAAAATGTTTAATTCAGGTTATTCTTATTTTTTTCTTCAGCCATTTCTCGTATTTACAAGAATGTCTGAATACCCAACTTCATCTCCTTTGGTTACAAATGAAAGGCCGTTTTTTCTGTTCTTTCTAGTGATATTATTTAATTTTTTTATTAACATATTTAAATTTTGAGTTTCAACTATAAGTTATAAGTGATATAATTTAGTTGTAAAATAGTTTGTTTCTTTGGGAGTTCCAGTTGAAATCGTCAACCGAAAGATTTTCTGTGACTATGAAGTTTGACTTGAGAAAAACGGAGAAAGAAATATTTTTTGACCCATACATAAGGTTCACTCCAAAAGAATGAATCATTCCTCAGATATTAGTGGATGTATGAGCGATTTTTATATTATGATGTTTTAATGCTTTATTTTTTATTCTGCAGTCTATTACGCTCCTAACTGTCGACTTGAGCTTCTTGTGACAACAGTCTTAGTTAGTTTGATTTCGTTTTCGAATTTCGTTTTTTTATATTTTTTGTAGCATTTCTAGCAACAGCAAGCATTTTCAATAGTTTTTTTTAATGTTATTATAAGCTATG